>CAUYON010133439.1:0-20437 GCA_963573935.1 Arctocebus calabarensis
TCTCCCAAATCCTACATGGCCACGTGGCCACCACCAAAGGCAGAAAGCGGAAAACCTAGAACTTCCAGTTTTCTCAGAATAGCCAGGGGGGCAAAGTTAGAGCAGGGAAGAAGGGCACACTCACACATTTGTTTCACCCCATGAATGGGGGGGCAAATCCCACCTATTGTTACTATCTCAGTCATTCTCCAAGCACTCATATGCATACATTTCTTTTTTTTTTTTTTGTAGAGACAGAGTCTCACTTTATTGCCCTGGGTAGAGTGCCGTGGGGTCACACTGCTCACAGCAACCTCCAGCTCTTGGGCTTAAGCGATTCTCTTGCCTCAGCCTCCCGAGTAGCTGGGACTATAGGCGCCCGCCACAGCGCCTGGCTATTTTTTTGTTCTGCAGTTCGGCCGAGGCCGGGCTTGAACCCGCCACCTTCGGTATATGGGGCCGGCGCCCTACTCACTGAGCCACAGGAGCCGCCCTGGTATGATTCTTTTTAATGAAGCTGCCTTTAAAATATTTACACTTTCATTCTCAGAAATTCACTTTTATTCCATACATTTATACCCAACTATTTTATGTTGTCCAACATATGTGTGTGAGTTACTGTTTTTCCCCTTTACATGTGGAGATTCCTGGCAGCCGACTGGCAGACCAGGAAGTCGAGTGAAGTCCTCTCTTGCAATTTGGAAGCAGTTGTGATGACTGCCTAAGTGTGAGTTTCTGAAGTCAGAGCCAAATTAGGTTCTCTACAGCCTAAAGTGTCTTTTTTTTTTCGAGACAGAGTCTCACTTTGTTGCCCTTAATAGAGTGCTATGGCATCCTACTCATAGCAGCCGCGAACTCCTGGGCTCAAGTGATCCTCTTGCCTCAGTATTTTCTATTTTTAGTAGAGATGGGATCTCACTCTCACTCAGGCTGGTCTCTAGCTACTGAGCTCAATTGATCCTCCTACCTCAGCCTCCCAGAGTGCTAGGATCATAGGCGTGAGCCTCTGTGCCTGGCCTATATATGAATGTCTTAAGCTTTTGTTTTAATGTTACTTTGCCTTGCCTTCAGGAAATGACCAAGGGACGCCTGATTAAAATTGTTCCAAGTCATTATAATGGGTGGAGCTTTGGGGAGAACTGGACAGGGAGACAAGGAACCAGGGTTCCTACTGAAGCTGTGGCACTGACTTACGTGTTCTGTGAAATATAGCAAGTAATTGTACTTTTTTGAGCATTGCTTTTTTCATCTGCAGAGTTTTGATTAGATCTGCATTGAACAAATGCATTGTGGCTCACACCATTGCAGCAGAAGTTAACAGGGACATCTGAGGACAAGAGTTCTGTGGTCAAATCTGTGAGGAAATATTTCTTACTATATTTTCTTCGGTATTCATAATATATATTCTTATATCAAAGGCTCAAATAAGTTCTTCATAGACAAAATCATACCAACATCTCATTGAGTCAATTTTAGCTTCATTGCCTAAAATGATAATATAGAGGAACAAAAAAATATCTTTTTTCATTGTCTGAATCAGGTTTCCCAAACTTAGTATGGAATCCCACCTTTTTTAGTTCTGGAACATCTCTTGGCATCTCCTCAGATAGGCCTTCAGTTTGGGAAATAGGGATAGGTGGTTCTTCAAGTCTTCTAACTTAACTGTCTAAGCATCTTTGGCTAAGGAGGAAGCTAAATCTCTTTTCAATCATCCTTTTGGCTTTTCTTCTTTCTTTTTCTCCTTCTCTTTCCCTGTCCCCCGAGTATAACACCTAGTTGGTCACTAACTGTAGGTCTTTTCCAGGACACATGTTCTGAGAGAGAAGACAGATGACAGGCGGAGGCAAGTTGGAGAGAGGTTCTCAGCATGGCTTTTCCCTACTGTGCTGCGCCCTGTGTGAGAGGCTGTTACTGCAGCGAGCCGCGCTCGCGTGCCACCTTGCCTTCTCTCTGCTGGCATTTGCAACTTGTTTCTGTGTCATTTTGCAGCCTGGTTCTTCTGATTCCAGCAAGATGACTGTAATCAGGCACGTTTCTTTCTATTACAAGTGACAGAAGCTCAACTCCAACTAGCTTAAGCAAAACAAACAGAGAACTCCAGGGCATATTTGCTGGCACACGTGCCTGGGAAGTTGCCTCCTGGGTGGGGCGCAAGTTATGCCATCTGGTGTTTTTCCCTCTCTGTTCCCGCCTCCTCCTCCCCCCAGCTCTAGGCAGTGTGGCTCTCTGAGTGTTGATTTCTCTCTTTTGCCATAACTCATCCTTTTTCCCGTCATAGGAAAGATGCCCAGTGGCTGGTATGTCTCTAAAGTTTGCCATCCTCTGGAGAGGAAGACCCCCGTCCTACCTCCTGTATGTCATGCGTCATTAAAGCAGGGGGTGCTCAGGTGGCAGGGTGCTGATTGACATCTTGGCATCGTAACTGGGGAAAGGACAGTTCTTCAGTAGTGAGAGGAGCCCTGGGTGGACTAAAACAGCAGTCATGCGTTACATGCCCACTCCTTTTTCCTCCTGGCCAGGGGTACCCTGAGCAGGGTTAGTGTGATGGGTCTCACCCTCATCTGCCCACAAGGAATCACATATTGGAGACAACCAGGGCCTAGAGGAAGGCTCACACCTAGCAGTCGTGTCCAGTTGGGAAGGCTGATTCGGAGATGCGGTCCATCCTTTTGTGCTTCTCCACGTTGAGTTAGCAGGGGCTTATGGCATCATCTCTGGGTAGGTAGCATCCTTTACACATCTTAACCTGCACTGCCAGGAAATAGGAGCCATCCCACAAACATAGGCTTGTCTTTCTTGTCTCAAAGTGATTCCCACCAACCCATAATATTGGGGCTCATTCGGGTCCAGCCTGTAAACTCCCAGCTTTCTGTTTCTTAGTTTTCTTCATCTGGTCAATTCCTTGGTGAATCAGGCATCATCAGCCTCACTCATAGACAAGGAAACTGAGGCTCAGGGTAGAGTGGCCTTTGCTGAGGCTCCCCAGCAGGCTTACCAGCCAGTGCCTAGGCTGGTGCTGTGGACTTAATGTCGTATCTCCTAACAGTTCTTATGTTGAAGCCCTGCTTTCAGAGGTTATCAGGTTTAATGAAGTAATAAGGGTGGGGCTCTATGATGGGATTAGTGCCCTTCTGAGAAGAGGGAGAGACCAGAGCTCACTCTCCACCCTGTGAGGACACAGCAAGAAGGCAGCTATTTGCAAGTCAGGAAGCTAGCCCTCATCAGGGAACTGAATCAGTTGGCACCTCGATCTTGGCCTTCCCAGCTTACAGACCATGAGTCCTAAGTTCCTGTTGTTTCAGCCCCAGTCTCTGGTACCTTGTTATAGCAACCTGGGCTGACCAATATAGTTGAGGTTCTCAACCTGCATTGGAATAAATGCCTGTGTTCCACTGTGCTGGAACCAACGAGTCCCTCCTCTAGTGGCCATGTGCAGATTCCCAGGCATTCTGGACCCTGCACCACTGGCTCTGTGCCCTCTGGGCTGGCTCAAGATGGGGTGGGGCTCTGAGGCTGCTCAGGGAAGGTCCTTACCCAGAGCAAAAGTTCTGGCCTTGGGATCTATATCAAGTCCTGCCCTCATGGGCTGAGTTGCCTTGATTCTCCCTGCATTCCACCAATAGAGAGGTTTTCCAAGGACCCCCACACCCCATCTGATCCTAAGACTACCTGGAGACCAAAGGAAGCCCTGGCTTTGGCCAGGGGGATGTCCTGAGCTGAAGCAGTTATGCCCATTGTCTTGGGGAAGTTTATTTGAGGGTGCTGGAGGCCTGAGTGGTCTGCTTTCCTAACCTGCTTTTAGAAACAATGCTGGTTGTTTTTTACCAAGGAGAGCCCCTCTCAAATGCTCAGGCACCATCCAATGAGCTTTTCCTTCTCTTTTGTAATTTGAGTGTTTTTGAGGGTGTGGAAGTTTAAATAGTAAAGGTGGAGGGTCGGTCAAGGAATCACAGTGTTTAGTCCTTGCAACTGAGGTGGGAAGCAGGGAAGGCGGGTTCTGCATGGAGTCAGAGAGGCCTTTTTTACTTGCCACCTGGCTGGTTGAGAAAGCAGAGGGCTTCTGCTGCCCATTTCCCCCGAGGCTTGGATTGGGTCAGCTGGTGGGGTGGGAAGATGAGCTTTATCACCTGGCACTGGCTTAGACAGCCCTGCTGCGTGTGTGCCATCTGAGGGTTGGGTCATAATTGCTACGTTTGCTTCACATATCCTCAGGTGAATTGACCATACCCATTGTTTGGGGGAAGTTTATTTGAGGATGCTGCAGGCCTGAGCAGTCTGGGTGGGCTGCGGGTGAGAGATTCCCACACTGACTGGGCAGCCCTCCCCTTGAGTGGCAAGGGGCTGTGCCCTGACTTAGGGATTGAGGAGGGTGGCAAGAAGAGAGACAATAAAAACACTGGACCTATCTTGGGTCCTGTAGCAAGGAGGTCCAGCACTGCTCATGGGACTGAGACATCCTCCATGAATGGAAGGAGATGACCTCTGGGATCACATTCAAAGCCATGGTTTGGGTTGAGAGCTTTCCCCTGGCTCAGCCACACAAACGGTAAGGCAGGACTGGGCAGGCTGCTCAGGCATCAGAGGGTGGGTCCTCCCCACCCACTCTTCTAAGCCAGGTCCAAAACCCTAGACTCCACCTCAAGGAAACGGGTCTCTCGAGAAGAATAAAGCAGACTGAAATTCTGCAGACAAAAGGGAGAAGGGGACGGACTTCTGTGCTAATCCTCAGTGAGCATCCTCTCTGGAGCCTGTTGGGGTTGGGACCTGCAGGATGTGTCGCTCAGTGACCAAGAACAAGGTAGAGATACTTGCGCTAACTCAGTCCCTGTCCTGTATGCTGGCCGTGGCCATGCCCCCATGGGTGCTCTCAGCTGAGAAATTTCTTTCTTTTTTTTTGTAGAGCCAGAGTCTTACTTTATTGCCCTCGGTAGAGTGCTGTGGGGTCACAGCTCACAGTAACCTCCAACTCCTGGGCTTAGGCGATTCCTTTGCTTCAGCCTCCCAAGTAGCTGGGACTACAGGCAACCGCCACAATGCCTGGCTGTTTGTTTTTTGTTGCACTTTGGCCGGAGCCAGGTTTGAACCCACCACCCTCGGTATATGGGGCCGGTACCCTGCCCACTGAGCCACAGGCACTGCCTGAGAAATTTCTCGTATTTGTTGTTTATCTCTCACCTACTTCTGAGGAGAGTATTGAATTAGCAAAGTCAACTTTAGAACAACTGTTTGTCAAATTGAGTACACATAATTTGATTATTTAAAAACCAAAGTCAGCACAGTGTTTCTCAGCACAGAGGAGGGAGCTTGCTGTTTAGATTCCTCTCCTCTGGGTGGTCCCAGGCATTGTTTTCAGCAGAAGGTCCTGATGTCTCAGGATAGGGTAGCCCGAGTCCTCCCTTACAAGATAAGGTGTAATTGAGTGGTTAGGAGGTCAGGCTGACATGACCTTGCGGAATTTATTTCTCTGATCCTCTGTGTTTTCATGTGTAAAATGGGGATAGTAATAGAGATGCCGAGATTTAGTCATTCATTAACACTTGGCAAGTAATAAATGCCATGTTCGCCATCGTCCTACTAGTAGTTATGCTAGTAGTTGGGGTCTTCATCCTCATCGCCATCATCATTACCATCCTCTCAGGACACTGACGAGGGATGAGTAAGGGGCCTGGAATCCTCTCTGGTCCCTACAAAATGCTAGGTCCTGTCTCTAGTCCTTGGGCTCAGGGGGATTCATCAGCCATCTGCTGAGGCCTGGGCCCCTAGCTGGCCACATTCCTGGGGTGATTTGGAACTGGTTAGCAAAGGGGGTGCCCTTACCTTGTAGCTAAGTCTCTGCGGACCTGGGAGGTCATCCTCCCTTAGTGGAGGGGATGGCGTTAGCCTGCCAAGGGCAGAAGTTGGGGGCCTTTACCACTGGCTGATCGTAACTCTTCTTACTTCATTCCAGACTCTTCCGGGCAGCTTTCTGTTTGTTGTCTAATAGAAACATAGAAACAAGCCAGCATAGTTTCTAAACAAAGAGGGACTTTTCACAGGAAGTTTGACGACCCACCACATTTTCCCTGCTTATTGGAGGAGTGTGTGGCCTCTTCTCTGACGATTGGGGTGACTTGCTGGAGAACAATAGACAATAGTTGTGGGCTGCTTCCCGTGAGAAGGAAGATCGGGACAGGTGGGTGTCGGGAGCCCTGTCCCACGGGAGGGATTTCCTGAGAGTTCCCATGGCCCTTAACTCCTGCCCAAGGATCCTGGGGTGGGCGCTGAACCTCTTAGGGCTCATGTAACTGGGCAGGCCCTGTTGGAGAGCCCCCTACACCTGCATCCGGTGGTGATGACTGAGACCCACGTCAGCTGCCGAGTTAGGTCTCTGAACAACTTTGGAAGAAGCTAGTCAGTCGCAGGCCTGGGATGTTGACCTTTAAGAGGCAGGGGCCTTACTGGCTGTCCCCTATACCATTTCTGGCACCTTGAAATTTGCTCCAGCCATTTGGCCCCCTTGAAGCTCCTTGAACTTACTGTTTACACTGCCCGGAGCATCCCCACCCTGCCATCCCCATGAACTCATCACCAACCTGCAGGGCTGGGCACAAACTTCGCCATCCCAGGGAGGCCTCCTTGTTGTCCTGATTAGCTGGGCCCCTTAGTAGAACACTCTCAGCATTTTCGTTCTTCAGCATAGCCCCCCTTGTTCGTTTCTTTCTTTCCTAGTACTCACCAAAATTTGTAACTGTACCTTCACTGTCGTACAGTCAGCCCTCTGTACCTATGGTTTCTGTATCTGTGGATTTAACCAACTGTGGATTGAAAATATTTGGGCAAAAGACTGTCTGAACATATGCAGACTTTTTTCTTGTCATTATCCCCTAAGCAATACAATATATCAACTCTTCACATAGTATTTACCAGGTATCAGGTATTACAAGTAATCTAGAGATTATTTAAAATTCATGGGAGTGTGTGTATAGGTTATATGCAAATGCTAAGCTATTTTATATCAGGGACTTGAACAGCTGTGGGTTTTGCTATCTGAGAGGGGTCCTGGGATCAGTTTCCCTGCAGAATCTCAGGGATGAGTGAATTTGCCTGTTCACCTTCCAGACAGGACCAAAAACTGCTTGATGCCGCCTGGCTGCCCATATCCTTCTCTGCAGGAGACTCTCAAATGCTGGGTGAATGCACAAATTAGTTTGGGGGGAGAGTGTTCTCTAGGAGATTTTCAGCAGCTTCTTCTGAGAGGTATGAAGCTGAGAGTTAAGTATGGCTTTTGGAGGCATTTTCCTTCTAGCAGCTCCAACTGCAATGTGCTTGGCACACTAGTGCAAATAAAAACAAAAACCACTGCACTTCTTAAGAAAGCTCTGGAAACTTCATCTGTGTTTGAATGAATTGGCATACTGGGCCTCTGGAGGAACACAGATGTGGACTTTGAACTCTACCCCACCTCAGAGAGCAAGGCTGAAGCGATAGGACAAAATGCATTTAAATGTCATGAGTGTTATTATTAGCTGTAATCTTATCTTTGTTAATAATAATAACAGGACCCACCTAGAAGTTACAGAATAGCAGAGAGGCGCTTTCCTAAGCCCATGCTGTCAGATAGCACCAGGGCCTGGGCGGCGCCGGCGCCATGCAGAATGGAGTGTTCTCGGGAAACTGCCCTGGTCACACGTGTGTACACACATCCGCCACGCCTTCTGGAGCTCTGGTCATTCAGAGAGGCACTCTGGATGGCCCGTGGGTCTCTCAGACACTCGCCTGGCTCTTTCATCCCCAGGAGCTGCCAGGGCAATCCAGGGTCTGCAGGGTTGGGTGCTACAAGCCAGTTTCTCTTTACAGAGCACTCTGCATGGCCTTTTCCCTTCTATTGTCTGCCTGTCCCAGAGATTGGCTGAAACAATGTGTTTCCTACAGATTTTGTTTGCCTGCATTGACTTCTTTGTTATGCTCTAGTAAACAGACATTTAACATATACAGATCTGCACTCTTGACAAAGAGTAATCTGGAGCACTGGACAGGGTGGCTGCGCTGAGTCACCAGCTCCTTGAACATACAGACCTTGGATGGTCTGGAGCTTGTGACTCACACCATAATGCTGTGCCCACAGTAGAGGGAACGCTGGGCCTCTGACAGGTTGGAGGAAACTGATGTGTGAGCCTTTGGTGAGTATCAAGGTCAAGCAGATGACTCTGGAGCTCCAAAGTTCAAGTCTAAGCTCCAGTGTTTTTATTAGCTGTATGGCTTTGGGAAAGTTGCTTTCCCAATATATGTCTGCTACCTTATTTATAAAAAGGGTGCCGACCTCGTGGGCTCTTGCGAGGCTTAGCAGAGTTAATATTTGGAAGTTATTTGGTACAATGCCTGCTCTAATTACTGTGTTGTGGACTCCCCACAGTCTTGTGGTCCTGCTGGAGCACACCTTCCTGTAGACCCCCTTGTGTTAGGAATAGAATCTGGGTGTTCACCCCTATAGGGTAACTCGAACCTTCTGGATGTAACAGCGATACCCTGTTCATCAGAGTTGTTTCCAAATGTTCTGAACTTCTACCTTATGTGGGACCCTGCACCAGCTGAACAGGGTGTTAGGTAAAGGGATGGATGCTGGATGGGTCAGCTCTGGCTTCTCTCACACCAGCTGTGTGAGCTTGTGTGTGCTGCTCATCTCCCTGAATATGTCTCATGTGAAGCTAACTGCGTGAGATCCCAGCTTCACAGGATAGCTGTGAGCATTAATGGCACCGATGTTTTGTAAGGTGCTTGGATGGGGCCTGGCATGGAGCCAGCATACGGTAGGGGTTTCCGCATTGGCAATATTAATACCAGGGCCTGAACCCATCAGATATTTGGGATTGTCTATACATCCTTTGTGCCCCCTGATAGGCCTGGAGTGACAGGGGCCCAGGCCATTTCAGGCTGAAGAGACGTTTGTGAGATATCACACAGGAGTACAGAGGCAGTGGTGTGATCATAGCTCCCTGCAGCTTCGAACGCCCAGGCTCATGCAGTCCTCCTGTCTTAGCCTCCTGAGTAGCTGGGACTACAGGTGCACATCATCATGCCTGACTGAATTAAAAAAAATTATTTTTTGTAGTATTTGGATCTCCCTGTGATGTCCAGGCTGTTCTCAAATTCTTGACCTTAAGCAACCCTCCTGCCTCTGCCTCCCAAAATGCTGGGATTACAAGTGTGAGCCACCTTACCCAGCTCTTCCAAGGTGCCAAGGTGTTTGCATTCTTAGCCCAGCTCTGACCCAAGGGTGGGACTCTATTCTCCAGGCTTTGTCCCCATGGGCCACCTTTGTTTTGACATTGGTTTTGGGGTTTGTTTGATGATGGGAAAGTGAGTAAGCAATACAGCTAGGATTTTTTAATGATGTCACCATTCTTATTGAAGTTTATGGGCAGCCTTCCCTGGATCCTGTGTATTCTCTATCTCCCAGTTAGAGTTGGGTTTATGACAGAAGTGAGAGAGCCCTGAGGTGCCTGGTTGGAAGCAAGACTTGGTTAGCCATCAGCCAGCTGGTTGGGTACTGGTTCCAGCCCAACCACCCTGCCAAGGACGGGATGTAGGCACTGGCTAACACCTGATTATAACACTGAACTGAAGTCACAGGAGGCCATGGTTTCCCTTGTGGCACAGAAACACAAATCACACTTATCTTTGAAATGTCTGACCCTGACAACACTGGAAAGTAGGAGCAGCAAATGGTGAATGTGCAGGGATGGGGCCGCACAGTGACACTGCAGGAGAAACACCTGGAGGGACGTGTGTGGGGAAAGAAGGTGATGAACTTCAGTTTCCCATGCTTCCTTCGGGAAGCAATCCGCCCATGAATTCTGGGTGTCCCCTTGGTGCTGTAATGGGTGTCTGAGTTGTCAGACCATGGGGCTCAGGAGAGTTATCTTTACGTGGCTGTTCATTGGTATTTGTTTCATTTGGTGACACCGTCTTGCCTCTTACAGTGCCAGTGGGGTATTTCCTCCTCTAGCTGGTGGCAAGGGGGTATGCTTTTGCCTGTTGAATGAAGTGACAGTTTAATTAAATTAATTAATTGATTGATTGATTGATTGAGAGAGAGAGACAGAGCCTAAAGCTGTCACCCTGGATAGAGTGCTACGGCATCACAGCTCACAGCAACCTCCAATTCCTGGGCTCAAGCCAGTCTCCTGCCTCCACCTCCCAAGTAGCTGGGACCACAGGCACCGGCCACAACACCCGGCCATTTTTTGGTTGCAGCCGTCATTGTTGTTTGGCAGGCCCGGGCTGGATTTGAACCCGCCAGCTCAGGTGTACGAGGCTGGCGCCTTAGCCTGTTGAGCCACCACAGGCGCCGAGCCATATATAGGATTTTTTTTTTTGGCCAGAGCTGGGTTTGAACCCACCACCTCCAGTATATGGGGCTGGTCCCCTACTCCTTTGAGCCACAGGCGCCGCCCTGATTTTTATTTAGAGACAGTCTCACTCTGTTGCCCTGGATAGAGTGCTATCGTTCCATGGCTCACAGCAATCTCAAACTCTTGGGCTCAAGCAATCCTCCTACCTCAGCTTCCCAAGTAGCTGGGACTACAGGTGCCTGCCACAACTCCTGGTTAAGTTTTTTTCTATTTTTAGTAGAGATGAGGTCTCACTCTTGCTCAGGCTGGTCTTGAACTCCTGAGCTCAAGCAATCCATCTGCCTTGGCCTTCCAGTTTCTAGGTGTGATTATAGTTGTAATCATAGGTGAGATGATAGGTGTGAGCCACCATGGCTGGTCTAAGTGACAGTTTTAGATTTCTCTTTCCCATTGCCTGATAGAATCTCACATCCTTTAGTACAGTGGTTCTCAACCTTCCTAGTGCCGCGACCCTTTAATACAGTTCCTTGTGTTGTGGTGACCCCCAACCATAAAATTATTTTCATTACTACTTCATAACTGTAATTTTGCTACTGTTATGAATTTTTTTTTTTTTTGAGACAAAGCCTCAAGCTGTCACCCTGGATAGAGTGCCCTGGCATCACAGCTCACAGCAACCTCCAATTCCTGGGCTCAAGTGAGTCTCTTGCCTCAGCCTCCTAAGTAGCTGGGAATACAGGCGCCCGCCACAACGCCCGGCCATTTTTTGGTTGCAGCCACCATTGTTGTTTGGCAGGCCCGTGCTTGATTCGAATCCGCCAGCTCAGGTGTACGTGACTGGCGTCTTAGCCTGTTGAGCCACAGGCACCGAGCCACTGTTATGAATTGTAATGTAAATATCTGATATGCAGGATGTATTTAGGTGGCCCCTGTGAAAGGGTCGTTCGACCCCCCAAAGGGGTCGCAACCCATAGGTTGAGAACCGCTGCTTTAGTAGAACTGACATCCCCTGCTCCAACTCTGAGTCCAGCTGCTGCCTCTATAGGCAGCCTTGGTTCCAGCCCTCACTGGGTGGCCTGGGGCAAGATGTCTGGCCTCTGTGGGCTGTGGATTCCTATTGTTATGATGAGGCTGCTCTGGAAATGCAAAGACTCTTTCTGTTTAAAATTTCTCAGGGAGAGCAATATTGCAAAACAATTAAGAATCTGGGATTTGAATTCTGGTTTGGCCACGTGCTGGCCTCCTAGGTGCTCAGTCTCCTCACCTGTAAAATGAGCTGATGGTGCTGCCTGTGTGGGTTTGGGGAAGATTACATGAGAGGCTGTAGGCCCAGGAGGGGAGTTCCTGGCACATAATGAGATGCCGTCATCATCATCCCAGGTGTGACCATGATGGGCAGCGAGGTTCCTGACTTGCTGAGGTTACAGACCAGAGAAGCGTCCAGAGTACAAGACAAGGGCATGTGGTTAATTAGCATCTTGGGTTTCTTTTCTTCAGGTGTAGTGACCTGGGCCTGACCTGTGAGAAACAGGATTGGGGCCACCTGAGAGAGGAGCTGCCCTAGCTGCTGAGCACTGCCCAGGCTGGGAGCCAAGGCCTCCAGGGGAAAACCATCGATGCTGTTACCCCTTACTGAGTCAGCCAGCCTTTTCTCTCCTGCATTTCTTTTACTCGTACTTTCCTGTGAAAGAGAACTGACTCACGAGGAAAAACAAAACCTGATGAACCCTTTATTTTCTATGATAAATGATGACTTCTGGAATTGGGGTCTGGTCTGAATTCTCCAAGGCAAATTTTTTTTCCTTCAGTGGTTTTTAAACTCAATGTATGAAACTATGCTTTGGGGCTGCTGTCTCTAGCTGATGACCCCAGTGAGATGTTAAGAAATTAGATGGGTGCCTTTGGAAGGCATTCAGAAATTACTCATTGGAAGAAAAATGTGATATTTGGGGGAAAGGGAGGGCTGAGCATGTGTAAAAATGAGTATTATGTGCTTAGTGTTGCTAATACAATACCGGTGAGGAGAGGGAGAGGATAGGAGTTTGGGAGCTGTCTTACTGGGCAATACTATGGAAGAGGACAGGCATGCGACTTTCCACAGCTGTGCCGGGCCTGCAGGGGGTTTCAAGAATCCCCATTACGAGGTTTGAAGGAGGTCTTGGAGCCCTTCTTCCTCCTTTTGCCAGATTAATGTTTTGGACCTTGGAGTTGGGGTTTGCCTTTGGTTCTAAAAGAGTGCAGCTCAGATCTCTTATATAGGATGAGTTTTTTGCTTGTTTGTTTATTTTATCTTATTTTAAGCAACAGAATGATAGTTTATTGAGGATAGACAGGAAATAGAGGATAGATAGGAAAATTAAGAAACAAAATGGAAAGTGCCAAGTATAGAGTCCATGATGTCTATCATTAGGAAGGATCCTAGATGAGTTCCCAACGATAATACCAGATTTTTCTTCCTCTCCATGCTGGTCCTTGGTCTTGGGAACTGAAGAATGAATTCACAGACTACAGGCAAGCAGAAGCAATAGAACGATAGTTTATAGAGGACAGATAGGAAATGGGGATAGACAGGAAAGCTTCCAATACAATGGAAGGGGTCCCAAACAGGGTGCCCAAAGGATAAGTTTTAAAAAGTAAAATTAGAGAATGTTTTTGGTTTCCTTTCCACAACTAGCAGAGTGGGGTAGAAGACTCCAGCAGGATGCAAGATGAGTCCTAGACTGTCAAAGTCAAGGAGAAGATTGGTCTTTTTGGGAGGATTAAAGTTTTCCTTTTACTATATGAAGAAAATATCATGAATGTTATGTCAATCAGGTTGATAAAAATATCTCAAATTGCATGTGAAGCCCCCACACTGTACCCCATGATTGAACTAATGTACATAGCTATGATTCAATAAAAAAAAAATAAATAAATAAAATAAAGTTTTCCTTTTAGGTATGAGAAAACCAAGGCTCAGAGAAGGCCTTGGACCTTGGGTAGGTGGAGGGCCTAACATCACCCAACTAGTTAGGGCTATAGAGGGACCTGAACTCAAGCCTTAGCTTCTTTTTTTTTTGAGACAGAGCCTCAAGCTGTCACCCTTGGTAGAGTGCTGTGGCATCACAGCTCATAGCAACCTCCAATTCCTGGGTTCAAGCGAGTCTCTTGCCTCTGCCTCCCAAGTAGCTGGGACTACAGGCGCCCGCCACAATGCCCAGCCATTTTTTGCTTGCAGCCGTCATTGTTGTTTGGCGGGCCCAGGCTGGATTCGAATCTGCCAGCTCAGGTGTATGTGGCTGGCGCCTTAGCCTGTCGAGCCACAGGCGCCGAGCCAAGCCTTAGCTTCTAATCTAGGGCTCTTCCATAAACAATCTATAGCTCCTTGCAGTTCACAAGAGTCACACAGTGATTGGTTATAACGTTATTCCTTCTGTACAATGTTTATTGGAAAATGAAGTTAATACCTTTTGATGTGTTCTTTTTTGTAAAAAAGTGGTGTAATTATATTATAGAGCACTTTTTATAAGGAGTGAAGTCCACCGAGCTCATACCTACTAAACTATTAGCATTTTGGCATATTTCTTTCCTTTTTTGTGTCAGAGCATGTAAGCGAGGGAGAAAGAAAAAGACCCTTAAGTAAATATCCAAACAGACATAAGTGTAATAATAGGCAGATGTGTCCTTAACTCAACCTTGGAGTCTATTAGAGATTGAGATGGAGTCCCTGGTACCCATCTGTTGTTGTCATGAGTTGGGAAAATTTGTTTCCTTGGCCAAACCTCTGGATCATGTGACCAGGTTTTAGCCTCATTTGTTGAACAAATTTTGTTTTTTTTTTTTTTTTTGGAGACAGAGTCTCACTATGTCACCCTTGGTAGAGTGCCGTGAAGTCACAGCTCACAGCAACCTCCAACTCTTGGGCTTAAGCGATTCTCTTACCTCAGCCTCACAAGTAGCTGGGATCACAGGCACCCACCACAGCACCCAGCTATTTTTTGTTGCAGTTGTCATTGTTGCTTAGCTGGCCCAGGCTGAGTTGAACGCGCCAGCCTGAGTGTATGTGGCTGGCGTTGTAATCACTGTGCTATGGACGCCAAGCCAGTTGTTGAACAAATTTTTTACACACATGTCCCCACCTGGAGAGTCAGGTGATACTGGTTACAGAACGTTGTCCAGCTGGGATCCTCTTGCTGGAAGTTGCCACATGTTGTGTATCTGTAGGGTACTGATACCCTGATGTTTTCAGCCAGACCCATGAGAGAGCTTGCAGCCCCCACGGCAGGGGGGGGACACCAAACACCTGACTGACTACCTAGACTTTTCACTTTCCAGCAGTTCTCCAAACTGGACACAAAGGGGTTTCCATATGTGAATATCAAAATTTGATGATGTCCACACAGATTCCTGGGAGGAATAACTGATGATTTGGGACATGATCTTTGTGTGTCTCCTGTAAAGGACCAGAAGTTGCAAGGGGAGGCTGCAGCCCCAGCCCCTGTGGCTAGCCCTCATCACTGCTCCAGGGGTCAGCAAGACCCATGGCCTTCTTCCCTTTTTCTGTCCTTTGCACCATCCCTGCCATGACTGAACTCAGCTCTCCAGATTGGGCCAGGGACTCTGAGTGCTATCTGAGGCCAGCCCCACCCCCGCAGGGCAGGAAGGAGAACCGTGTGGCAGTGTTGACATGTGTGCAGTCCTGCTTGGTGTCTCAGCAGGCGCGATTGCTCCAGGAGGCCGCTCCATTTTGGAGGAGAGCATGTCAAAAATAGAGCTACCTGGGGAAAGTGTGAAGCCAGTTCTGTTACTGTAGAAGTTGTGACCTGGTTTGCACATACCTCATGGTGGTGGCAAGGCATGAAGCCCACAACCTGGCTACATGGACTGTTTGCACCCTTGGGTTCCTATTTTTAGAATCCCACAAAACTAGTCCCTAGAGTGTTGTGCTGGGATCAGAGCAGGAAGGGCCCTGAATGCAAGAGTGGGAAGTCCCCTGCTCTGTGCCTAGGCTGTGGGAGGCCTTAGGACCTTTAACAGGGAGGCTTTTGCAGAACATGTCCACGCAGGACTGTCGTCAAGGGGAAAAGTGTCTAAATAATTGGTGTGGGGGGCTCGGCGCCTGTGGCTCAGCGGGCTAAGGCACCAGCCACGTACGCCTGAGCTGGCGGGTTCGAATCCAGCCTGGGCCCGCCAAACAACAGTGACAGCTGTAACCAAAAAATGGCCGGGCGTTGTGGCGGGCGCCTGTGGTCCCAGCTACTTGGGAGGCAGAGGCAAGAGACTCGCTTGAGCCCAGGAATTGGAGGTTGCTGTGAGCTGTGATGCCACAGCACTCTATCCATGGTGACAGCTTGAGGCTCTGTCTCAAAAAAAAAAAAATTGGTGTGGGGACAGATTATATTTAGTAATGAATTATCCCAAGCATGACTTGTCTGCGTGTTAACAGGCAATGATGATAAACAATTTGTGCCGGAACACACACAAAATCAATGCTCTGAGCCCGTGGGCCAGCGCACCTGTCGTCCTCATCTCACAGAGGGGGTTTCTCTTGTTGGCCCTGCCACCTGCAGGAACGTGAATATCAGCTCTCTCTGGCCAGCCAAGTGGATACGGCCACCCATCCACCCCTCTGCCATCCTGCGCAAGTGTTTGGCTGTCATCCCTCCCTCTGCCTTGGTAGCTTGATACCTGGTTTGTTCTTTTACTGTTGTTCCAGGGGTCTCACTAAGGGTGAAATGTGTCGGAGGACAAGTATCTGTTTGAGTCCTTGTTTTCACATTTATGGGGCATTTACCTGGAAGTAGAATTGCTTGATGGTGTGGTAATTCCACATATGATTATTTGAGGACCTGCCAGAATGCTCTGGAGGTCGTGGTTCCCCACTGTCTGCAGGATAAACCCCCAATGCTTGCCTCTTGCATGCAAGACTTTTCTCATTCTGTTCCCAGCATAAGGATCTGCTCCATGTGGCCTGAATTGCCACCCTGTGCTTCCTCCTGCTTAGGCTAGGTCATTCCTCGTCCCTGGGACACTCTCCTTCCCCCTAGTGCAAATCCTGCCTTTATACCTCCTTTGAGAAATCATCATTCTTGTGGGTCTGGCTGGTGATCTCCAGCTGTATTGATGGGTGATTTCTGCCCTGAGTGTACTGTTTCCTTTCCCTGATCTTGAGCCCCTGGTAGGTTTTGGGTACCTAGGAGGCAAGGATGGCCCATTCACTTTGGCCGTGCCCCTGCCTGGCTTGCCCTTGATGCTTGTACTTGTTTGATGCCTGTGACTGCACAGTGTCCAAGCCACTGCTCTGGGATCAGCCTCCCCTGTGGTGGCATCTTCTGCATAGGAGGGATCTGGTGGCCTCTGGTGTTAGCCCCGCTGAGCCTTCAGGGCTGGCAGGTTGCCTTGGGTCCCTGGGATGGTGATTGGCTGTGTCCCGTCTTGGGTCCCTGCCCATTTGGAAATGTGCCCTTGAGCATTGCCATCCCTGAGCCAAGCCCTCAGGTCATTTGATTCCCCAAGGTGGCTTAGAGCCTGGTTGAATATCCCTCCTGTGGACCAGGTCCTGCTTACTGAGCTTTGTGCATAAATCTGAAGAAATAAATCCAAAGACACCAAGCCTCTTATGTCTAAGGGCTGTCTTTTTGCACAGAATATAGTCTGAGTGACTGTCACCTGAGCAGAAACCCGGGAGTCACCTCTTGAGCCCATCTCATTTCTCATTGACACCAGCAGTCCTCTGTCCGTTCCTCTGCCCTGCCTTGGTCCATTAGGACCTGGGTCTTCTGCATCCTTGGGGTGTGTTTGGGGGCCTTTCAGAGGTGACAAGAGGCTTGATTTGCTCCTGATATTTTGGTTTTCTTCTGTGGTTCCATGTTCATTAAAAACTTAAAATGCCACAAGAAGGCTATAAATATTATGGTCTTTTAAACTCATAACCTTTGTTAGGATGATGCTTTTTCAACAAAAACAACATAGTAATATGATTATTCTAGTTATAGGATTTATAGGAAATATGAATTCATAGTGTGCTTCAGGATGGGTGGAACTATGATGTGACAGGAGTGTCCCCTAGCCTTGTGACCGAGCATGGTCACACGCGGAGATGCTATAAAATAGTTGACCCCTACTCCTCAACCCCCACAGCTCTGCAAGATCCTTCCCCCCCTGGGACATGAGGACACAGTGGTAGGCCTGGTAGGGAGCAAACACACCCCTGAGGCCTTGAATTGGTCTCAGGATGCATTGGCTCTGGCTCCTGGGCCAGTGCTGCTGGTACCTCTGGCAAAAATTCCGTTACCCCCCAGGGTGGGCATGGGGGTGGATCCAGCCCAGAGGCCAGACTTCTGGGAACATGGACTGCTCATTTGGGGTCTGACTGCTGCTTTTCCATGAGCTCCAGAGTAACCAGTAGTCACCCTGAAGCTGACCCCACCCACAGTGTGTGGCTTGTTTAGGGTCCCACGCGTTGTAGCAAAGCTGAGATGTGAACCTGGTCCCTCAATGCTGAGTCAGGGATTCTTCTGGCAAGAGAATGTTTCAAGGTTCACCTTGTGTCCCCAGGGCTTAGCACAGAGCCTGGCGTGTCACAGAGAAATCAGTGAATGCCTACTAAACAAACAATAGCAGGGC
The DNA here is from genome assembly GCA_963573935.1 of Arctocebus calabarensis. NCBI lineage: Eukaryota > Metazoa > Chordata > Mammalia > Primates > Lorisidae > Arctocebus > Arctocebus calabarensis. The sequence continues at coordinate 17,916 of CAUYON010133439.1, forward strand.
GGCACCTGTGGCTCAGTGAGTCAGGCGCCATATACCGAGGGTGCAGGTTCAAATCTGGCCCCAGCCAAACTGCAGCCTAAACAAACAATAGCAGCCCATACTTCTTAAGGGCAGGAACTGTGGGAACTATATATATATGTGATTTCATTGAATCCTCTGGGCAGTACTGGATCTCTGAGCAGTAGGTACTTTGATCTACTATGGGCAGATGAGGAAGCTGGAATCCAGGTAGGAGAGGAAACCTGCCCAACATCACACAGCCAGTAAGTGGAACTGAGACTTGGGCCTGGATGGTTTATGTCAGAGCCACTGTCTAGACCAGTGGAAATAAATCTGAACCTCCTAGGAAGTCAAAAAAATTCTAATAGCCTCATTAAACAAAAGCAGAAGAGGAACAGCTGAAATTACTTAAGTAACATATTTTATTAATCTAATATATGCACATGATTATCATTTTGACACATCATTGTCATAAAAATTATTAATGAAAAATTTTACATTCTTTTTTCCATACTAAGTGTTCAAAATCCAGTGCGTAAATAACTCATTCCACCTTGGGACTTGCACTGGCCGCCTCTCAGGTGCTCTGTGGCTCCTTGTGTCCAGTGGCTTTGGCATTGGATGGGCCACTCTTTAATCGGGGGGTGGATATTGGGAGGTGTCAGCTGCCGGGAGCTGAGGGAGGCATGAGGAAGTGGTGATAGGATGGACAGAGAGAGACGAGGGACAGGCCTGTGTGTGTTGGGCTCCTGCTAGTGCTGCGGGTCTCTCCCCACGTGGATGCTAGGCAGAAGGGTCACCGCAAAGGGGTTATCTGAGTCAGGGCCGCCCCTGGAAATTGAGGACGGGCCTGGGCAGGGCTGTGCAGAGCACAAGCACCCCGAGCTTCCAGTCCTTGAGCTGCCAGGAGGGCCTGCCAGTCTGCGTGGGGATCTGGCGCTGAGCTCTGTTGCTTTTGGCCAAGGGCTGTTGCAAAACTCCCGGAGCACAGAACAGGTACGATGTGTTCTTCGGAAAAGGTTATGAGGTTTCAGACATAACAGAGGTTCTGAGTATACAAAGAGGGGACCTCTCAGGGACTATGTTTGGAGTGACGTCATCAGACCTACATAGCCTGGGGTCACATATCCTGAAGTCTCCAAGGGCACCTTGGGCTCCAAGGCAGCTGAAGCTGGAGGTGACTGGGAAGACTTTGGTGGTGGGGGAGGAGGCAGTAAGGAGCTAGTGTTTTCTCAAGTGGGGCTTGAATGAAAGAGGTTAAAAGATTGTTATTTAAAACACATCTTGGCTTGGTCCTAAGATGTGAGGGTGGGAGGCTGGATTGTAAGAAGAACCAGTATGGATTCCTGGGCTAGGGGCAGATACTGGAAGAATCTGTGACTGGTCGTGGCCCAGATGAGGTTTCTGAAAAGATAAGTCAGGGTTTGGAACGGTTAAGTCTGGCCAGGGGAAGTGTTCCATTATGGCTTGATTTATGCTGCTGGAAACATTTTATTCTGAAGATTGTCCACTGGCCAACTAAGCCTTGGATCCTAAGATTCAGCGGAGAAGACGGATGCTGGGCAAATAGTTGGTTCCATGTGGTTCATGGGGACCCTGGGCCCAGATCTCAGAATCCCACGCCGTTTTGCGGAAATAAGAGTGGTGGCAAGGTAGGAGGAGTGGTGCTAGGCAAGATTTTTTTTTTTTTTTTTTTGAGACAGAGCCTCAAGCTGTCCCCCGGGGTAGAGTGCTGTAGCATCACAGCTCACAGCAACCTCCAACTCGTGGGCTCAAGTGATTCTCCTGCTTCCGCCTCCCAAGTAGCTGGGACTATAGGCACCAGCCACAATGCCCAGCTATTTTTTGGTTGCAGCTGTCATTGTTGTTTGGCGGGCCCAGGCTGGATTCAAACCCTCCAGCTCAGGTGTATGTGGCTGGCGCCTTAGCTGTTTGAGCTACAGGCGCCCAGCCAAGGCAAGATTTTTAATACTAAAACAAACCCTGTTTGACAATGGCCGTGTCCACTGAGGCCAGAGTGGGAAGCTGAAGGCTGGGCTGGGGCTGAGTGGGGAGGCCTGCAAGCCACGCAAGGCGCCCTGGGGCCAAGATCAGGTCCTCACTTCATGGCTTCCTGCTGAAAGTCCTTGGGCAAACCTGAGTCTCATCTTCGCTTTCTGCAAAATTGGGCTAATCACTTCCTTCTTTCCTTGCAAGCCCAAATTAGATGCTGTATGTGGAAGTACTTTTTAGAACACAGTACCCTGCAAATCTTGGGGGTTATTATTTTCATTAACCCCACTGTAAATATTTTAATTTGATTTTGTGTTCATTCTACAGCCTTTAGGTATAGTGTTGTTTTATCAGGGTTTTATTTTTTTATTTTAATTTTTTTTCCGAGACAGAGCCTCAAGCTGTCGCCCTGGGTAGAGTGCTGTGGCATCACAGCTCACAGCAACCTCCAATTCCTGGGCTCAAGCGAGTCTCCTGCCTCCACCTCCCAAGTAGCTGGGACTACAGGCGCCTGCCACAGCGCCCGGCCA
>CAUYON010133442.1:0-10884 GCA_963573935.1 Arctocebus calabarensis
CCAGACAACACTCAAATACCTCCGCACTCTTGCCCCAGTTCTCTCAAGGCAGTTCAACCGAGTGCCAAGTCCAAAAGAAACCCAAACAGCTCACAGGTAAGGCCTTTCCAGTTTGCAATCTCACTGCTGCTGTAGCCACAGCTGCCGGCAGGATTAGACCAAACAAACACACGCAACCACTTGCCAGATCTCCACTGCTTTTGCCTTCCCTCAGGGGGTCCAGAAGTCTCACGCTGTCTCCCTGTGTCCCCAAAGGGATGTGTCTGGGCAGATCTCGTCAGCCAGAGATGCCTGAAGTCTTCTCTCCCCAGTCTCACTGAGCCCAGTTGCAAGGAAGCTGCTACTCGGCCACCATCTTGGCTCCTCCCCCGAGAAATGACACATGTTTGAGGTGATGGATACACTAACTACCCTGACTACAATTATTTATGTATTGAAGCATCACACTCTACCCCTCAAACATGAATTATTTTCACAAGTCAATTACAAACAATATCTCAAAAAGTCAGTTAGCTGTATCTGTGTGGTTTCTTTCTTGGTTTTTTATTCTGTCCATTGATCTGTCTATTCTCTCAGCTTTAGTACATAGTCTTCATTATTATGGCTACATGGTAAGTATCTAAATCAGGGAGAATGATTTCTTCCCCTTCTTTTTCAAAATTTTTGTAGCTAGTCTAATTCCTTTTCTTTTACATATACATTTTTTAATAATATTGGCTATATTTATAAAAATTTTGCTGAAATTTTTATAGGAGTGACACTTAACCTGTAAGCAATTTGAGAAAAAATGATATTGTCACCATGTTGAGTTGTTTGACCTAAACATGATCAGCCTTTCTTTTAGTTCTTATTTTGGTTTCTCTTCTTAGGATAATGAGTTTTAAATTAAAAAAATGCTGTACATGTTTTGTTATATTTACAGATAAATATTTCATTTTTTGAATGATCATAATTTATATTTTTAATTCCAGTGTACACATCTTTGTTGCTATGGAATTACCATTGATATCTGTATATCACATATATTGCAACCTTATGGGGTTCACTTATTATTTCTAGAGAATTTTATTTTCTATGTTAATAGTCTTGTAATCTATAAATCTTTTTTTTAATTCACATGTGACACCTATAACAACACGTTTATGGAGTACAATATGAGGTTTTGAAAGATGTTAAACTGTGTAAAGAGCAAATCAGAGAAACTAGGATGGCTATCACCTTAGATATTTATCTTTTGTTTGAGAAGAAAGAATTCAAAAACTTCTAGTTATTTTGAAATGGCAATACATTATTCAAGTATAGAAGTTTTATTTGTTACTTTCTCATTTATCTCTGCAATTACCAAAACTATACTAAACAACAATAGTTAGAGAAGAAATATTTGTCTTATTGCTGAACACCATTAGGTGTAAGGTTAACTGTAGGGTTTATTTTGTAGATATTCTTTATCAACTTAAGAAAGTTACTTTCTCTACTTTTCTGAGATTTTTATCATAATTAGTATTGAATTTTGTCAAACACCTTTTCTACATCAATTAATAGATTATCTTATTTTTTCTTTTTTCTTTTACCCTGTTAACATGGTAGATTATTTTGACTTATTTTTAAATATTGAGCCAGACTTGCATCTTGGGAATAAGTCCCACTTGATCATTGTATATAATTTCCTTTACATAGTTTTGTATTCTATTTTCTAATAATTTAAGAACTTTTCCTCTATATTAGTAGCATAACTAGTCTACAATTTTCTTATTTTGTACTGGCTTCCTTGGGATCTGTTATTAGAGTAACACTAGCTTCATAATAAATTGAAAATGGAGTGGGCACAGCAAGATAGCCAAATAGTTCCCTCCAGAAATTGTCTCTCCACAGAAATACTAAATTCAACAACCATACAGGCAATAACAGAAGAACCAACGATTGAGTGAACAATCACAGTACTTGGTTTTAACATCATATCAAGAAAAAAGGCACTGAAGAGGGCAGAAAACAGTCTTGCATTGTTGATGCCACCCCTCCCCCCTTCCCAAGGAGCAGAGAGAAAGTGTGTGCCTGGGGGAAGAGAAAGTGAAGTAATCAGGAGACTTTGCATTGGAAGTAAGCATGGACCTGTCACAGGGAGAGACAGCACAGGGCAGAATTATGCTGCTGCTAATGGAGGAAGCCTTTAGACTATTCCAGCAAAGGGGAAATCCTTTCCTCAAGCAGTAGGGTTCTGTCTGGCTCTACCACATGGCTAACACAAGTGGCCGAAGGCTCAGAATATGTTTGAAAGACAGGCCACAAAGTCTACATTCCTTGGGGAAGACCTGCCATTGTGCTTGCTGGGAGGTAGTGGACTTGGCGTGCACATAACCCAGTGAGACCATCAAGTCAGTGCAGGTGACAACCCTCTCCCAAATCTAGGCAGTCTTTTTCCACCTGGGGAAAGGAAAGACAAAGAATATATATTTTTTCCAATCTAAGTAACGGATCAGCCACAGTAAAGTAAGTACCAAGCAGATTTCTGAAGTTCATAATTCTAGGTCTTGGTTCCTAGATGTCATTCCTAGATCCATCCTCAGTCAGAAGGAACCCTGCCTCCCTGAAGGGAAGGATGCAGTTCTGGCAGGATTCACCATCTCCTGACTAAATAGCCCTTGGACTTTGAATAAACATTAGAGGTAGCCAGGCAGCATTCACCAAGGACTTTGGGTGAGACTGAGCTGGCTTTAAGTGTGATCTGGTGCAGTCCCAGTTGTGGTAATTACTCCGCCCACAATGTCCTGTTCTACAGGACAGAGAATGATGAAAGAGAATGAGAGACCTTGCTTGGAAATCCATGGAATTCTCCTATATCTTACCCAAGGCTATGTAGCTAAGCATATGCAACAGCTGCAGTATTCCTGGGCTTGGGGTGCCCCAAATGCTGAAACAGTTGCAGTAACCAAAGACTTAGATCACAACATTCAATTCCCTTCTAATGCCCAGAAAGCCTTCTCAAGAATGATGGATTCAAACAAATCCAGATTATGAACAATCTAATAAATACCTAGCTCTTCAATGCTCAGACATTGATGAATATCCATAAGCATCCAGAATATCCAGGAAAATTTGATATCACCAAATGGACTAATTAAGGAAGCAGTGACCAATTCAGAAGTGATGGAGGTATGTGACTTTTCAAAGAATTCAAACCAGCTGTCCTGAAGAAGCTTACTGAACTTCAAGACAATGCAAAGAAGGAATTCAAACTAGCTGTCCTGAAGAAGCTTACTGAACTTCAAGACGATGCAAAGAAGGAATTTAGAAGCCTATCTGATAAATTTATTTAAGATTTAAATAACCCAACAAGAAATTCTGGAGCAAAGAATTCAACTGACATATTGGACTATGCATCTGAGTCTCTCAAAAGCAGAAATGATCAAGCAGAAGAAAAAATTAGTAAGTTTGAAAATAACCTATTAAACAATACATACAAGAAAAAAAGGAGAAAGAAAGAAGCATGCCTATAAGATCTAGAAAACAGCCCCAAAAGGGTAAAACTAAGAATCATTGACTTTACAGAGAAGGCTGTGAGAGAGTAGAATACAAAATGCCTTTAAGGAAAAAATAACAGGAATTTCCAAACCTAAGGAAAGACTTTAATATTCAGGTACAAGAAGGTCACAGAGTACCACCCAGATTTAAACCAAACAAGACTATCTCAAGGTATTTAATACTTAAGTTTCCAAAAGTCATGAGTAAGGAAAGGTCCAAACAGAAGCAAGAAAAAAGAGAAAAAGTACCATATAAGAGAGTTACAACATGCTGACAGTAGACTTCTCAGGGGAAAATGTATAAGCCAGAAGAGAGTGTCATGACATATTCAAAGTGTTGAAAGAAAAGAACCTTAACCAAGGAATATTGTATCCTGTAAACATATCCTTCAAATATGAAGAAGAAATACAGACTTTTAGTACAAGCAAAAGCAAGGGCTTTTGTCAATACCAGACCCATCTTCCAAAAAGTATTGAAATGTTCTTCAATATGAAAGAAAAAGATGCTACTGAAAAAGAAGAAATCTTCTAAAGTGTTGAACCAGAAAGAAATCCAAACCTTAAACAATAACAAGTAATGAGATAGAGGCCGCAATAAAAAGACTGCCATAGAGAAAATTTCAGAATCAATGGCCTCATTACTGGATCTAACCAAATATTCCAAGGAGAACTTATATCAATCCTAACTAAACTATTTTTTAAAAAAATCAAAGAGATGGGGATACTTGCATGCTCATTCTATGAGAACTGTAATACCCTGATACCAAAACCAGACCAAAAACCAAAAACTAAAAACAACAAAAACAACAACAACAAAAATCACCAAAAGAAAACTATAGGCCAATATCTCTGATGAACATAGATACAAAAATCCTCAACAAAATATGATTAAACTGAATTTGACAACACATTAAAAAGATTATTTGCCAAATGAGATTCATGCCAAGGATGCAAAGATGTTGCAACATATACAGATTAATGTGGGGCATCATATCAACATGACAAAAGATGAAAATCATATAATCACTTCAATTGGTCCTAAGAAGTATTTGATAAAATTTAACATATTTTCAATATTAAAAATCTTTGCAATCTGAGTAGAGATAAATGTACTTCAACACAATAAAAACCATATATGACAGACCCATAGCAAGTATCATCTGAATGGGGAAAACTGAAAGCTTTTCCTCTAAGATTCCAGGAAGGAGAGAAGAATCCCCATTGTTATTCAACATCACTGTTATTCAACATGGTAATAGAAGTTCTGGCTAAAATAATCAGACAAGGGGGAAAGAAGGCATACAAATTGGAAAGGAAGATGTCAAATTTTCCTTGCTTTCAAATGATGTGATTATATATCTAAATACACCAAACGACTCCAGTAAAAAAAGATATTTTAATTGATAAACAAATTCAGTAAAGTTGCAGACTAAAATAGTCACATACAAAAAGCAGTGCATTTCTATATGCCAACAGCAAGCGATCTGAAAAAGTAATCAAAAAATTGATTCAATTTACAATAGGTATAAATCTGACAAAATCCTAGGAATACACAATCCAATAAGTGAAATATCTCTACAATGAAAACTATAAAACAATAATGAAAGAAATTGAAGAGGACACCCTTCAATTTTTCAAAAATAAAAAATATTCCATATTCATGGATTGTAAAATCAGTATTGTGAAAATATCCATACATCCCAAAGCAATCTATGGATTTAATGCAGTTACCATCAAAATACCAAGGGCATTCTTCATAGAAATAGAAAAATAAATTCTAAAATTTATACAGACCACAAAAGATCCAGAGGAGTCAAAACACTATCAGGAGCAAAAATAATGACACTGAAGAAACCATTACCTGTCTTCAATTATACTGAAGATTTATAGTAACCAAAACAGTATGATAGTGGCAAAAAAAAAAAACAAACCCAAAAAACAGGACACATAGACTAATGGAACAGAATAAAGAACCAAGAAATAAATCCACACATCTATAGGGAACTTATTTTCAATAAAAAATGCCAAGAACATACATTCTTGGGAAGGGAAGTCTCTTCAATAAATGGAGCTGGGAATACCAAATATCCATATGCAAAAGAATAAAACTAGACTCTTATCTCTTACCATATACAAAAATCAAATCAAAATGGATTAAAATACTTAGATCAAAGAGCTGACACTACAAAGCTACTAAAAAAAAAATGCTCTGGGAATGAAGAATTTCTAGACAATAATTTCTTAAGCAATACCCCCAAAGCACATATAGTCCAAGCAAAATTGGACAAACACTTCTGCATTGAAAAGGAAACAATCAACAAAGTGAAGAAACAACCCAAGGAAGAAAATATTTTCAAACTATTTCTATGAGAAGGGATTGATAATAAGAATATATAAGAAGTCAAACAATGAAATAAGAAAAAAAGAAAATAATCCAATTTAAAAATAGTTAACAGATATGAACAGACATTTGTCCAAAGAAGACAAACAAATTTCCCACATGCACATAAAAAAATGCTCAACATAATTAGTCGCCAGTGAAATGAAAATAAAAAATACAAAGAAATACCAACTTATCCCAGTTAAAATGGCCTTTATCAAGAAGACAGGCAATAATGAATCCAGATGTTAATATGTAGGAAAAGAGGAACCCTTATATGATGTTGGTAGAAATGTAAAGTGATTCAAACACTATGGCAAACAATACAGAGATTCTTCAAAAACTAATATAATTACTATGTGACCCAGCAATACCCAGCTAGGTATATATCCAAAAGAAAGAAAATCAGTGTATCAAAGAGAGAGCTACACTCCCACATTTCTTGCAACAGTACTCATATTAGCCAAGATTTGGAACAATACTTGCAACAGTACTCATACTAGCCAAGATTTGGAATCAACCTAAGTGTTCATAAATGTTCCTTGATGGGAGAATGGATGAAGAAAATGTGGTACATATATATAATGGAACATTATGCAGCCATAAAAATGAAATTCTGTCATTTGCAACAACACACATAAAATTGGAGAACATTACATTGAGATAAGCGGAGTACAGAAAGACAAATCTCACACTATTCTCACTCATATGTGAAATTTAAATGTGAAAATAATTGATCTCGTGGAAACAGTAGGTTATTAGAAGATGGGAAGAGTAGCAAGGACGAGGGTAGAAAAGTGAGGATAATTTAAGGGTATAAACATATATTTAGTTACATAGGATTAACAATATTTGATAGCACATCAAAGTGACTAAAGTCAACAAGTACAGCATACTTTAAAATGACTAAAACAATGGAATTTAAGTGTTTCTAACATAAAGAAATGATAAATGCTTGAGATAATAAATACCTCACATTGCACGCCTTTTTCAAGACATCACACATCCTATACATCTGTACAACTATTATGTATCCACAGTAACTAAAAATAAAAAATAAAAAAAGTGAAAATTGTTCTCTCCTGTTTTGTGAAAGGTATAATGTAGAATAGTGTTAATTTTTCTTTAGCATTTGTTAGAATTACCCAGAAACCATCTCAGCATGGAGATTTCTATTCTAGAAATTAATTTGTATCCTAGATTTTAACTTTAAATTTAATTCTTTAATAGGATGAAGCTATTCAAATTATATGTTTGATATTTGTTGAGTGATGGTAGTTTTGGCATTTTAGGAATTCATCCATTTTATTCAAGTCATCAAATTTATGCATGGAGAGAGCTCAGAGTATTCTTTATTATTCTTTTGTGGTCTGAGGAATCAGTTGGGATGTCCTCTGTTATTCCAGATATTGGCCATTTATGTATCTTCCATATTTATAAGATTTATTGATTTGTTGTTTTTGTTTATCTTTTAAAAGAAATATTTCCTTGACTCATTATTTTTGTATATTTTTTGCTTTTAATGTTGTTGATTTCAGCTCTTTTTTGTCATTCTTTTTTCTGTTTGATTTTGGTTTCAGATTTATTAGCTCTTTTTTTTTGAGTTATAAGGTATGAGGTAGATTATTGAATTGAATCTTTTCTTTTTTTCTAATATCTTAAATTTTCTAATGTTTTAATGTTCTATAAATTTTCCTTCCAGTAATATTTTGTGTCCAACACATTTTAATATGCTGTATTTTCATATTCATTTAGTTAATTATACTTATAAAATTCTGTTTGAGACTTCTTTGACCCAAGAATTATTTAAATATTTGTTGTATAGTTCCAAGTGTTTGACTATGTTCCTGTAATCTTTATATTATTGACTTCTAGTTTCATTCCATTGTGCTTAGGGAACATACTCTACATGATTTCAAGCTCTAAAAATGTATTATTATTAGTTTTGTGGTCCATAACATGATCAATCTTGATGTATGTTCTCTGGGAATTTGAAAAGATTGTGTACTCTGTTGCTGAATGGAGAATTATATAAATGTTGATTTGATCCTGTTGTTTGATGATGTTTAATAACACTTAATAGGGTTTTTTTTTTTTATAACTTTGCTACTTTTCTGTCTAGCTATCTTATTAGTTGTTGAGTCTGGGCCATAAAAAACTCCAACTATAATTGTGGATTTCTTTACTTCTCCTTTCAGTTCTATCCAATTTTGCTTCACCTGTTCTGCTCTGTTGTTTTGGTGTAGATGTATTTAGGTTTGCTGTGCTTTATTGGAGAAGTGACCCATTTATTATTTTTCATCTAATTTGCTTTATTTGTTTTTATATATTTTTTATTTAAATAGATTTAAGGGGTATAAGTATTTTTTTGTTACGTGGTTGGATTATATAGTGGAGAAGTCTGGACTTTTAATATACCTGCCATATGTACAGTGTACATTCTACCTGCTGATTTTTCATTCAGTAGGGCTCCACTCTCCCCATTCTGAGGCTCCAATGTCCATTAAGTCACTCTGTATAACCATGCATACTCTTTACATAGCTCCTACTTATAAGTAAGACCATTCAGAAGTTGATTTTTGGTCCTAGGTTACTTAGAATAATGGCTTCCATTTCTATTCAGGTTGCTACAAAAGGTATTATTTCATTCTGTTTGATGGCTGAGCAAGTAGTTTTCCATGGCATTTCTTTATTCAGTCTTTAGTTGATGGGCACTTATGTCTTATGTTGGTTCTGCATCTTGACAATTGTGAGTTGTGCTGAGATAACATACAGGTACAAGTGTTTTTTTTGTTTGTTTTTTTGTTTGTTTTTATAAAATGATTTATTTTCCTTTGGGTTTGTCTACAATAGTAGATCTTCACCTATTGGTAGATCTACTCTCAGAAATCTCCATACTATTTTTCAAAGAGCTTGTATTTTTTTTCATAAGTGTTCCCTTTCTTCACCAGCACCTGTTTTCTTTTTACTTTTTTAATAACCATTATGACTGAATTAAGATAGTATCTCTTTGTATGTTAATTTGTATTTCCCTAATGATTAGTGATGCTGAACATTTTTTTTTGATGTGTATATTGGCCATGTATTTCTCTTTTTTTGAAAAATGTCTGTTCATGTCTCTTGCTCACTTTTTAATAACATTTTGTGTTTTTTTCCTTGCTGATTTGAGTTCCTTATACTTTGGATATTAGACCCCATTTATTATTACATTAATATAATGTTTCTTTCCATCTCTGGCAATTTTATTTGCACCGAAATCTATTTTATCAATAAGGCCATTTTTGTTTTCCTCTGATTCATATTTGCATTATATAGCTTTTTTTATTCTTTACTTTAAAATTGCCTACATTATGTAAGAATGTTCTTGTACACAAAAGATATTAATAGTTAAGTCTGGGCGGTGCCTGTGGCTCATCAAGTAGGGTGCCGGCCCTGTATACTGAAGGTGGCGGGTTCAAACCCTGCCTTGGCCAAACTGCAAAACAGAAAAATACCTGGGCATTGTGCCAGGCCCCTGTAGTCCCAACTACTTGGGAGGCTGAGGCAAGAGAATCACCTAAGTCCAGGGGTTGGAGGTTGCTGTGAGCTGTGTGACACCATGGCACTCTACCAAGCGTGATAAAGTGAGACTCTGTCTCTACAAAAAAAAAAAAAAGTTAAGTCTTGTATTTTAATCCAATTTGTGGATCTTTGTCTTTTAATTGATGTATTCAGACCATTTTCATCTAGTCTAATTTTTGATATATAAGATTTTAAGGTTACCATTTTATTTTTAGATTCTGTTTGTTTTCTCTGTTTTATTTTTCTGTTTTCTTTTTCTCATGAGTTACTTGGATGAATTTTAGAAATCCATTTGGATATTCTATAGTGTTTGAATTTCTTTCTTTGAGTAACTTTTTTAGTGGTTCTTGAAGGTACTGCATTACACATACACACACACACACTTATCTAATCACAGTCTACTAGTATTATTTTGCCAGTTAAAGTGAAGTGCATCCCTTATCTCTGTTTAGGCTCTCTGTCCTCTCAATTTGTAATATAATTTTCTTAAATTTTTTTCTGCAAACATTTAGACTCATATAAGAAAGTATTATAATTTTTTCTTTAACCGCCAAACATAATTTAAGAAAGCCAAGAGAAGAATAAACATCTTTTATATTTATAGATATTTTTTACTTAGGGAGTTCATTCTTCCTTTCTGATGTTCCAATTTTTCTTCTTTGTTTATTTCCCTTCTGTTTAGAGCATTTCTTTTAACCATTCAATTGAGGTCCATCTGCTAGGCCAAATGCTCTTAGTTTTCCTGCATCTGCTAATTCATTTTTCTCTTTATTCCTGAAGAATAATTTTGATGGACATAGGCTTTTGGGTAGACAATTTTTGGGTTTTTTTTTTCCTTCAGCAATTGAAAAATACTGTGCCTCTTTTTTCTGGCCTCCATTTTTTTCTCATAAAATATCATCTACCATTTCAATTGATAAAATACTATGAGTCTCTTTTTGTTTTCATAATTTTGTTCCTATTATTCCAAAATTTGACTGTGATCTTTCTTGGTATGGATTTCTTCATATTTATGCTATTTAAGGATTGACTCCTTAGGTTTATGGTTTTTTGTCAAATTCTGGAAGTTCCAGGCATTATTTCTCTGAGTAATTTTTCAGCCCTAGTTCTTTCTGGGACTCTAATGACATAAATTTTAGATTTTATACTGTAGTTCTAAAGGTCACTTATGATCTTTTCCTACAGCCTGCTTTTTTTTTCAAAGTTAGTCATTTCTGTTCTTTTATCTCCGACTTCAATTATTCTTTTCTCTGTTTCTTTTATTCTAGTTTTAGCACACCTATTAAGTTTTTTTTTTAATAATTTTATTGAATCATAATTATGTACATTGGTGCAATCACAGGGCACGATTCATATACATTCAGAAATATTTTGATCGTACTGTTACAGATATCCTTCATGGCATTTCCTTGATCACTATATAAA
>CAUYON010133445.1:0-42309 GCA_963573935.1 Arctocebus calabarensis
GCTGCAATCAAAAAATGGCTGGGCGTTGTGGCAGGTGTCTGTGGTCCCAGCTACTTGGGAGGCGGAGGCAAGAGACTCGCTTGAGCCCAGGAATTGGAGGTTGCTGTGAGCTGTGATGCCATGGCACTCTATCCAGGGTGACAGCTTGAGGCTCTGTTTCAAAAAAAAAAAAAAGTTAACAAAGTGACTGACCTATAGAAGCTCTCAGCAGGTATAAACTGTGATGATGATGATGATTCGCATAGTTCACAGCCCCCCCACCAAGCTGAGTTAAGTGCCCTCTCTGTGTTTTCCCATACTATCCTGTGATGTCTCTATTATTGCATACACTACATTGTATTATAATTGTTTGTGTCTCTCTCCCCTGCTAGATTCAGAACACTTTCAATGATTCATTCCACATATGTTAATGGTTCACTGTGCTTAGGCACTGGGGATGTATTGATAGACCAGGAGCTCTTGGTTTAGTGCAGAGTTCCAGCAGGCACCTCAGGAAACACTAGTCTCATGAGCTTGTGTCATGGTCAGTTTAGGAAATGATGCCCGACATAGCCCCCTTCTTAGAGATCAGGGTCCATCTTATTTTAAAGATTTCGAGAAGTCTTATAATAAACGATTGTATTTACTTTTTCTCACCCACCTTCATCAGACTTAGTAAATAGTTGCTGAATAAATTTTAGTCATTTGGACAGTCCTTTTAATTTCACTATGTGCTTTGGTTTCTAGCTCAAGAGGAGGTTGAGTGGCATAGGGATGGTTAGAGACCCTGCTGGCAGTGAACAGCTTCTGGCTGCATAGGGACCTGTGGGCTTACTATCTGGTGCTCCCATGGAAGCAGGAAGCCCTGGGTTGGACAACATGAAGTCCCAGTCACTGCAGCTGGTGCTGGAGGAGCAAGTGCTAGCACTACAGCAGCAAATGGCAGAGAATCAGGCAGCCTCCTGGCGGAAGCTGAAGAACTCCCAAGAGGCCCAGCAGAAGCAAGCAACCCTTGTGAGGAAGCTACAGGCCAAGGTGAGGCACCTGCCCTTTTAGCAAGGGGAAGAGAGAACAAATCATAGAGCTGGGTGCTGAGGTGGGTAAGGGTTGTGGGAGGCAGAGGCATGTCAGGAGAAGGACCCATGCCTAGCTTGGTCAGACAGGGCCCACTCTGCCTAGGTTTCATACCTTCTTCTTTAAGGTTCACAAGTACTCCAAGAGGTATGTATCATATTTACTTTAAAGATGACATTCATGAGGGTTAAGTTAGTTGCCCAGGTTTCCTCACAAGAGGCATATAGAAAGTATTATTTAAATGTCCAAATAGAAACTGTGAGATGTTATGAGCTTTCTTCACTATCAACCACCCAGTTCCCTGGTTCACAGCAGGTTTGCCTGAGGTCCTCAGGGCCTTTGGTTTGGGCTGTTTGTGCCAGCTGTGTCAATTGCCAGGGCCTGCTCTCTTTGCATCAGGTGTCACAGTACCGGAGCTGGTGCCAGGAGCTGGAGAAGCAACTGGAAGCCACTGGAGTGAGTCCTCTACCCTTCAAGCCCTCAGGGAATATGCTAGTTAGGTTTCATTTGGGGACTGAGGGAGGCTGAAGTGTGAAAAGGGGAGTGTTTGGTCGAAGTCTATTATTCTTCGCATCCCCTAAGAGCCTTATTACTCTCCTATCTTCAGTGGACTTGGCCTGCCCTGTCAGATTCCAGCCCTTAGTTCTAAGGACAAAATGTAGCTTCAGGAGACTTAGATTGGTGTATTGTGGAATTAGAGGAAAGAGGTGCATTTTTCCTCCAGCAGGTGTCAGTGTTTACCTGTCTTAGCCCTTTGTAGCAGGTTATATTTGCACTGTTGTCTGGGTAGAACTTGGCTTTGAAAAACCCATTTGCCATGGGGCAGTGCCTGTGGCTCAAAGGAGTAGGGCACCAGCCCCATATGCCAGAGGTGGTGGGTTCAAACCCAGCCCCGGCCAAAACCCACAAAAAAAAAAAAAAAGAAGAAAAACCCATTTGCCTTTGTTCTAGCTACCTCTGGGCACCTTCTCACATTCCCCCAAGAAAAGTTCTCTCACAGGAAGGAAGGAACCAAGGCTCATTGAGCACCTTCTATGTATGCCAGACACCAATAGGCACTGTTTGTATAGGTGGCCCCCAACTTAATGATACTTCAGCTTATGATTTTTCAGTTTTGTGATGGTGTGAAACTATGTGCCCTCAGTACACTCCTTGGGTTATGATGAGGTTATGTCTCAATAAACCCATTATTAAACTGAAAATATGGTAAGTTGAAAACATACTTTTGATATATGACATGTTCAACTTACGATGTGTTTATCAAGATGTAACCACATGATGAGTCGAGAAGTTTCTGTAATTGTGTCATTTAATCCACAAAGCAATTTTCTGAGGATAATGACATCACTTTTGTTTTGTAGCTGAAGACATTGTAGCTCCAAGAATTTAACTAACTTCCCAAGATCCAAAATTAGTGTAGTAGAAGTAAAGGCTATTAGTGAAAGTTATATCTGATGCTTTTTTTTTTTTTTTTTTTGATACAGAGTCTCACTTTGTCACCTTTGGTAGAGTGTCCTGGCGTCATAGCTCATAGCAACCTCAAACTTTTAGGCTCAAGCAATCCTCTTGTCTCATCCTCCCAAGTAGCTGGGACTACAGGCGCCCACTGCAATGCCCAGCTACTTTTAGAGACAGGGTCTTGCTTTTGCTCAGGCTGGTCTCAAACCCATGAGCTTAGACAATCCACCCATCTTGGCCTCTCAGAGTGCTAGGATTACAGGCATATCCTGGCCCATGTTTTTTTTTGTTTTTTAAAAAAGCAATCCTTCCACTTCAGCCTCCCAAAGTGCTGAGCCACCAGGGTTGGCCTTGTTTTATGCTCCTTCATTGAAGACCTTTTCACTACCAAAGGCCATCTTTCAGAAGAGGTCATTGGTTCACTTTTGGAGCAGGGGATATGGTGGATTTGCTTGCAGGATGCAGTGATTGAGAAAAGAAGCATATTGCTAACAAAAGGGAAAAAGAATAAAAAGAAAGTGGCCGCTATAGGAAGGGAGCAGCAGGGACCTGGTCTGAGCAATGTCCTCTTTGAAAGTAAACAAGGTTTTGCTTTGGCACAGGGACCAATCCCTCAGAGGTGGGAGAGGGTGGAGGAGCCAGACCTGGAGCATGTGCTAATACAATTGGAGGAGGCGCAACAGAGGTGATGAACCCCAAATTCTCTGACTTGGGTGCCTGGCCAATGGGTGGAGAAGGCTGATGGGAAACCTCTTCCTGAAGGCTAACATGGATCACAGCCATAGACTTCAGCCTCACCCCTCTAATTCCAAGCAATGGAAAATCCTTGTGATTGCCATCTTACTTTCAAGAGGTCCAAGGGTTGGACCAGACCTTTATTTTGCACTTGCTTTTACCCCTCCCCAGTGCAGGTGTGAGAGTCTAGCAGAGGTGAACACCCAGCTTCGGCTGCACATGGAAAAAGCTGACATGGTAAATAAAGCCCTTCGGGAAGATGTGGAAAAATTGACAGTGGACTGGAGCCGGGCCCGGGATGAGCTAATGAGAAAGGAGAGCCAGTGGAAAATGGAGCAGGAGGTAGGAAAAACGGGGCTGGAACTGCGAGAGGAGGGCTGTGTACTGTGGACGTTGCCCTGGTCAGTGCTGGAAGGGGTTAACTTCAGGACTTGGATGGAAACTGAGCTATCACTGTTAGAGCCTCTGACCATTCTTACCTGCCCATGCTGGCAGCTTTGCCTTGTTCGGGTCTTCCACTTAGTTCTGCTATTACCAGCCCAGTCTAGGTTTTGCTGGCAGGTGGCATGACACACAAAGCAACTCTGTTCCCTGCAAAAGTGACTAGCTTAGGTTTTGATGGATCCGAAAGCTTACTGACCCCCCTGGTCTGGAGGTCTGCATGTCCTCCAGATGCTAAGGAGGTAGATATTGAAATTGAATGAGGAAGAAAGACCAATTTTGGGCCCTGGGGAATTTTCAGATTTCAGGTAAAGGAAACAAATGTTTCTTGAGCCTTTGCTCTGTGCAAGGTGATTTTTACATAGGTTATTTACTCCTCCTAAAAAAGTCTGTGGTAATAGCCCCCATTTGTTAAGTAGCTACTATGTATCATTTTCTAATCCAGCCCAGAGGAAGGGTGTGTACCATCCTAGGCCCTCTGACCTCTCAACTCCTGTTGCCAACTTTATTAAATCCTTTGAATAATTTGAATAGACATTCATAAGCTGTCCAGTAAGTCCCTCCTTCTTTCCCCCTAGTAGTTAGAAGGAATCCAAAACTCTTATGTTGTCAAAAGATAGTTCTCTGCCCTTTGGAGTGACCTGGGTTTCTGAACACACAGTTCTTCAAGGGCTACCTGAAAGGGGAGCATAGTCGCCTTCTCGGTCTATGGCGGGAGGTGGTCACCTTCCGACGCCACTTTCTGGAAATGAAGTCAGCTACTGACAGGTCAGTGAGGATAAGAAGGGAGGAGGTTCGCCCCTACCAATTCTGGGCTCATGACAGTGGGCTGCTATAGAAGCGAGAATCGGGAGTGGGGTGGGTGGAAAAGTTGGTATTGTTGGGGGCTCAGACGATTTTTCCCAGACCCGCTCCTCAGGCTTCATTGAGGTTGTTCTTTTCTCCATGTTGCCTTCCCTGTTCCCTATTGGAATCTGCTCTTTTCCTTGCTTGTATTCAGAGATCTGACAGAGCTAAAGGCTGACCACATGAGGCTATCAGGGACTCTGTTAACCTGTTGTCTACGCTTGACCGTGGGAACACAGTCTTGGGAATCTAATGGATCTGGGAAAATGGATGGGAGGGAGCCAGCCCAGTTGCTGCTGCTAATAGCCAAGACCCAGCAGCTGGAGAAGGAAGCCCATGAGAAGAGCCAGGAGTTATTACAGCTTAAGAGTCAAGGGGATCTGGAGAAGGCTGAACTTCAGGACCGGTAAGAGAACCTTGGGGTCCCAGAAGGATTCACTGAGGAAAAGGTGACTCCCTCAGCGAATTAGGAATAGGCAAGAGAGATGCCTAGAACATTTCTACTATGAGAAAGAAAAGAGATACTCCAGAGGTAGTCTAGTTTGAAAATTGATGCCACAGTAGGGGCTTGGTACTAAACCCCACCCCCACCCCATCTTACAGCTCAGTTTCTCTCCTGTAACTAGCTATGACTCTGTCCTCTATCAACACCAAACTGCTTGTCATGCTCCAAGCAGCCAAGCTCTTCCACACTTCCCTGTCTTTTTGTTTTTTGAGACAGAGTCTCACTATGTCGCCCTTGATAGAGTGCTGTGGCGTCACAGCTCACAGCAACCTCAAACTCTTGGGCTTAAGCAATTCTCTTGCCTCAGCCTCCTGAGTAGCTGGGATTATAGGCCCCCTATAGCAACAACACCCGGCTGTTTTTTTGTGGCAGTTGTCATTTAGCAGGCCCAGGCCAGGCTCGAACCTGTCAGCCTCAGTGCTGGAGCCCTACTCACTGAGCTACAGGCGCTGAGTCAAATTATTAAGACTTTCAAAACAATACAAATTCCTAGATATTCATTCAAGAAATATTTATTTATCCACCCATATAATACCAAGAACAAAGCTCCATGATATGTACTACTGTGTTAAGTGATAAAGATGTTTGGGGATTTCACTGGACTTTGACATTAATATCAAGAAGGTTGACCCTAACCTTCTCCAAATTGCCCCTCCTTTTTCCCTATCAGAGTCAGAATCTTGGGCTGGAGGGACCTTGGGACTATCCCATGTGGCAATTCTGATGTTCTTAATTGGCTTCAGGGTGCTTGACTTCAAGATCAAGCGAGGCCTGGAAGGGCCTGGGCCAGGGCTTTCCTTCAGCTCTCGGGCCCCCAAACACGTGTTCCAGCCCTGAGATGTGGTAAATCCCTGCATGTGTCTGAGTGGCTTTTTGCTTCCCTCTCAGTTGAAGGCTATAGCATCATGTGGTATTCAGGGAGTGCAGAGGGGCTGAGGGTGTCCAGGAGATTCTGGGAAGGCTGCTGTGGGAGTGTCTGTATTGGGCTGGGGTATGCCGCATAGTAGTTCTGTCCAGATGCTTGGGCTGCCCAGGTGATGGTGCTGTGCCTTTCTCTTTAGGGTGACCGAGCTCTCTGCTCTGCTGACCCAGTCTCAGAAGCAAAATGAAGACTATGAAAAGATGGTAAAGGCTCTGAGAGAGACAATGGAGATCCTGGTACATGATCTTTTGTTCTGAAAAGGAATTGAGAATAGGCTTGTAGGTTCTTTGTCCTGTATGAAAAGATAGTGCAGGATACCAGTTAAATGTTCCCAGGTGAAGTACTCTAAAGCTAAAAAATAAATTTTGGCCGAATCTGAAAATTAATTAAATTATCCATTTATTCATTCAATAAATATCATTATTATTATTTATTTTTAGAGACAGAGTCTTACTTTGTCAACCTCAGTAGAATGCTGTGGCATCACAGCTCACAGCAACCTCCAACTCCTGGGCTTAGGTGATTCTCTTGCCTCAGCCTCCTGAATAGCCGAGACTGCAGGGACCCACCACAATGCCTGGCTATTTTTTTGTTGCAGTTTGGTCAGGGCTGGGTTTGAACCCACCACCCTCGGTATATGGGTATATGGGGCCGTCGCCCTACTCATTGAGCCACAGGTGCCACCCTCAATAAATATTAACTGTCTACTATTCCTACTGTATTCCCAGGGAAACTACAATGGCACATGTGTGTACTGTGTCCTAATTTGCGTTATACATTAATGTATATTTAATGTATACATTAAGAACCATATTGATAAACTAGGAAGTCACTAGAAAACGGATTGTGGAGAAATTAAAAACCTAGTCATATGGGAAATAACTGAAGAGCATATGGCAGTGTTTAGTCTGGAGAAGAAATGGCTTGAGGCCCTTTGAAGCTCCCTGAAGATGTGATTGCTGCCTTCACATATCTGGAGAACTGACAATAGGAAAAAGAGAGTTGACTCAATT
This sequence comes from Arctocebus calabarensis, assembly GCA_963573935.1. Taxonomy (NCBI): domain Eukaryota; kingdom Metazoa; phylum Chordata; class Mammalia; order Primates; family Lorisidae; genus Arctocebus; species Arctocebus calabarensis. The sequence continues at coordinate 6,974 of CAUYON010133445.1, forward strand.
AATGTTTTCTAGGGAGAAACCAAGGTCAGTGGCTTGAAGTTACAGGGTAGTAGGGTTTGTCTCCCAGCTAGAGCTGTTCAGTAGTTGAGCGGTCTGTTTCGTGAAGCAGTGAGGTTTTGGTCACTGGCTTAGCATCTGCCATTGGTGTTATCCAAAGGATTCTCTCTAAGGTTGGATTTTAGAACCTCTGGTCTGATTCCATGTTTCCTTTTATATTCATGAATTTTCAGATCTTAGCTCTCAATCCCTATCCTTATGCACACCCCTAGTCTTCTCATCTAAGCTGGGATCAACAGGGAGCCAGACTTGTTTGTGGTTTATTGATTCTTTTTTATTAGGAATTTGCCAATTCAAATATCCACAGGGTCAGGTGGTGTAAATGAGTAAAGTGGTTCATTTGTAAGAATCCTGCTTTTCCAGTGCATCCTATTTCGTTTTCAGTATGCAGGGGACACTTAATCTCAGTATAAAGGAGGAGTGGTAGGGACTCACTGTCTCATCCAGAGGAAGCATCAACCTCAGTGAGTTGTTGCCATGTAGGAATAGAGGCTGGATGTGGCCCATATGTTAATTTTTTGAGAGAAGCCAGAAATTAATATTTGTATTTAAAATCTTTCAATTTATGAATGTTGATTCAAATGTTGTATTGGCCAGATAAAACATGGCTGCAGGCTCGACGCCTGTGGCTCACCTGGCTAAGGCGTCAGCCACGTACACCTGAGCTGACGGGTTCGAATCCAGCCCAAGCCCGCCAAACAACAATGCAACCAAAAAATGGCCGGGCGTTGTGGCGGACGCCTGTAGTCCCAGCTACTTGGGAGGCGGAGGCAAGAAACTTGCTAGAGCCCAGGAATTGGAGGTTGCTGTGAGCTGTGATGCCATAGCACTCTATCCAGGGTGACAGCTTGAGGCTCTGTCTTAAAAAAAAAAAACACAGCTGCAGGTCTATGTCTTTAGGCTTTCATTAACACAAATAGGATAGGAAGGAAGAAAGGAAATCTTGAGTCTTCAAGATTATTTCTAGCTTTGGGGCTAGAAGTGCCTCTTGTTCAGCCTTAGGACTCACACATCACTTTACTGTGCAGATATAGCAGCCATACCCCACCCAATAACAGCTCACTTTTGTCGAACATTTGCCTTGTGTCAGGCACTATGTTGAGTAGTTTACATGCATTGTTTTTTCATTTAAGCTTTAAGATAAACTTGTGAAGTAGTTGCTGTTAATTCTTCCTGTTTTAAAGAGAAGGAAGTTCAAAGAAGCATTTGCCTAAATTACCAAGCTAATGAATGACAGATCAAGAATTCTAATCTAAGCAGTCCAATTTAGAACTTGTAATCATTTTATCTAAACTTTTTTTTTTTTTTTTTTTGAGACAGACCCTCAAGTTGTCACCCTGGATAGAGTGCTGTGGCATTACAGCTCACAGCAACCTCCAATTCCTGGGCTCAAGCGAGTTTCCTGCCTCCGCCTCCCAAGTAGCTGGGACTTCGGGCGCCCGCCACAACGCCCGGCTGTTTTTTGGTTGCAGCCGTCATTGTTGATTGGCGGGCCCGGGCTGGATTCGAACCTGCCAGCTCAGGTGTACATGGCTGGCGCCTTAGCCTGTTGAGCCACAGCCACCAAGCCATATCTAAACTTTTAATCACCACATGTCACAGTCTTTAGACTCCTTGGACAAGTAGCATTCATATGTGGTTAAGGAAAAAGTAGAGCTAACAGAACAGATAGAATGAGACTTGTGGGGGGTCTGGAACTATAAGCCCTCTTTTGAGAGTTTGCTCTGAGGTTCTGTTGTGTTCCCTGTTCAGGAGACAAATCATGCAGAATTACTGGAACATGAAGCATCTCTTAGTAGAAATGTCCAGGAGGAGAAGTTGTCTTTACAGCAGGTGATCAAGGATATAACCCAGGTACTGGAAAGCCTCCTGTGCATGCCTTATTCCTCTCCCCAGGCCTTTGTATCCTCTCAGTCATGCCTGATTTTCCAGTCTCTGAGGTGTTTGGGCTTAGGGCCTTTGGGAGTGAGTGCTCTGAGTATATTTGAAGACTAGAACCCTACAAGGTTCTTACTTGATCACTGTCTGGTGGGCCGGACCCCTTTCCTATTGCCAGCTGCAGTTCTTAGGCAGAGCTGGAATCTGGTCTTTGCTACCTCAGTAGCCTCTTTTTCCTTCCTGTCCTCAAAAAAGGAACCAGCCTTTTTTTGCTCTCAGATATGCTCTTCATTACCCTCAGGGAGAGGACCTGAGAAGGAAAATGTCAGATTTGTCCAGGCTGTAGTTTATGGACTCTAGCCTTTGGTCAATAGGGTGGTGACCCCACTGTGTTGGGTTTTAGGTCATGATGGAAGAAGGGGACAATATGGCCCAAGGCTGTGGTCACAAGAGCTCTTTGGAATTGAACTCTAGTGGCTTCTCCCAGTTTGATTCCCAGGCTCCAGACAAAACTCTTACTCTGGTGCGTTCAGTGCTGACGCAGAGACGCCAGGCTGTACAGGTGAGAACCCACAGCATTCATCCTTAGTCATAAGGTGTCTTGTGCCTCAGGTACTTCCCTAGTGTGGAGTGCCCCATTCTCTTTGTTAACAAATTGTCAGTTATTTTGTCAATATCCAAAAGTGCCCATTGGAATCTTTGTGTTTGCTCAGTTGTCCTTGTGAATAACCAGCACATTTTCCATGCCAGTGGCATGCTTCATTTTGCATGTGGTCTTTGCATAGCACCATTCAAAGACTGGGGACCAGAGCCCTGGGAGAGTATGGATGGGTACAAGTTCCCCAATTCTGAGGGTGCCAGGTGCACTTACCATCCCCTCATGCCACTGTACTTTTGGAGATAATGAACCCTAAGACTCAGAGCCACAGAAGCCCAATAACCTCTGATCCTCTGTCTTCTCAACTGGTCACGTCTCTATTCTCAACTTACCTTGTAGCGTCAGCCCCTAACCTCCTTGATATCCCTCCTTTGCCCTTTCCTTCTTGCTCATCATTTGGTATCTTTTGCTTTCCTTCCATAGGACCTAAGCCAGCAGCTTTCAGGCTGCCAAGAGGCTGTGAGCTGCTTGCAGCAGCAGCATAATCAGTGGGAGGAAGAGGGCAAAGCCTTGAGACAGCGGCTGCAGAAGCTTACTGGGGAGCGGGATACTCTGGCAGGGCAGACTGTGGACCTCCAAGGAGAGGTGGACTCTCTCAGCAAGTGAGCAGATGGCATATCCATCCCACCCTTCCACCCTTGTTCCTAGTCCTCATCTAGCCATTTACCCACTTCATTTTTTTGGTTGGATGATCCTGCTTTCCCTGAGACCCAGGGCTACTCTGGGCTGCTTTACTTGGTGTTCTGCTTATTTCTGCCCAATAAATTATTGTGTTTTGGGTCTTTGTGATTATAAAAAAAATGGTTCCTCACTTGAAAGGAAAGGTGGGACATTGAAAAGAAATAGGCATTGGCTCGGCGCCTGTGGCTCAACAGGCTAAGGCGCCAGCCACGTATACCTGAGCTAGTGGGTTCGAATCCAGCCCGGACCCGCCAAACAACAATGACGGCTGCAATCAAAAGGTGGCCGGGCGTTGTGGCGGGCGCCTGTAGTCCCAGCTACCTGCGAGGCAGAGGCAGGAGACTCGCTTGAGCCCAGGAATTGGAAGTTGCTGTGAGCTGTGATGCCACGACACTCTATCCAGGGTGACAGCTTGAGGCTCTGTCTCAAAAAAAAAAAAAGAAAAGAGAAGAAATAGGCACTTTTGACTCTGTGATGTCTGCTTCCAGCAGAGATTTTAGGTCCCATGATTTCTGCTCTTTGATCTTCATCCTCTAGGGAGCGAGAGCTTCTGCAGAAGGCGAGGGAAGAGCTGCAGCAGCAACTGGAGGTGCTGGAGCAGGAGGCATGGCGCCTGCGAAGGACAAACGTGGAGCTTCAGCTACAGGGGGACTCCGCTCAGGGTGAGAAGGAGGAGCAGCAAGAAGAGCTGCACCTGGCTGTCCGGGAACGGGAGCGCCTGTAAGTATGACCACTCTCCTCACTGGGGCTGGCCTTCCTTCATTGCACACCTTCCCCCAACTACTCCCCTCTATTGGAAAGTAGAGTACCCAGAAGCCTGGCATGTAGTGGGTTCCTTCCTTTAGCTCCTTCCTTTGCAGAAGGACAAATACAGAAAGTTCTAGAAAAGTCAAAAAAGACTGCTGAGCCAAACCCATAGGGATGAGGCACTATGGGGGATACAGAAATAATTATGACATAGGCCCTGATCTCGAGGACCTAGCAGTCTATTGGAGAAGACAGATGAGAAAACGACTGTGACATGAGGCCAGATAAAGTATGTGCTAAATAGAGCTTCAGGCCAGGTCCTTTGGGAACATAGGAGTAACAGTTGCTGAAAACCAGGAAAAGGTTTACAAAGGAAGGGGCGGGCTTTGGTCTTAACCTGCTTTGATTGGTAGAGAGCAGAAGAAAAAGAGCAGTTCATGGTATGTTTGGGGCTAGCTAAAGGGTAAGATTTATACCAGGAAGTTGTGGGAAATAAGCTGGTCAAGAAAGGGAAATCCAGGCCTGCCACAGTGGCTCACGTCTGTAATCCTAGCACTCAGAGGCTGAGGCAGGAAGATTGTTTGGGTTCATTCAGGGCAAGACTTCATCTCTACCAAAAATAGAAAAGATTAGCCAGCATGGTTGTACTCACCTGTAACCCCAGCTACTTGAGAGGCTGAGGCAGGGGGATTGCTTGAGCCTCGGAGTTTCAGGTTACAGTAAGCTAAAATGATGCCATTGCACTTAGGGCATCAGAGTGAAACTGTCTCAAAAAAAAAAGAGGGCAATCCAAAGTAAAAGGACCTAGCTAATCAATAAATTCCCTTATATGATGTCACAGAAGCAGCAAAGATTTTAGAGTTGAACAAAAGCTTGGTTTGAATAATGGCTCTGTCATTTGGAAAGATTATTTTATTTATAAAATATGGTGGGTAATACTTACCTTGAAGGATTGTCGGGAAAATTAGAACAGTGTTTTGGAAAATGCCAACATAGAACCTGGTATACTGGTAGATCTTTAATAACTGGGAGCAGGGGTCAGGTGTGGTGGCTCATTCCTGTAATCCCAGCACTTTGGGAGGCCAAGGCAAGAGGATCGCTTGAGGTCAAGAGTTTGAGACCAATCTGAACAACTTAGAGAGACCCTTGTCAAAAAATTAGCAGGTGTGGTGATGTGTGCCTCTAGGCTCAGCTACTCTGGAGACTGAGGCAAGAGGATCACTTGGGCCCAGGAATTTGAGGTTGCAGTAAGTGATGATGATGTCACTGCACTCTAGCCTGGACAACAGAACAAGACACTATCTCAGAAAAATAAATAAATAACTGAGAGCATGGATGTATTTACTTCATCCTTGGTGTATTCCCATCCTCTCCTTTGCCCTCCTCCCTGGCACATGCCTCGTAGGCCTGGAAAGTAGAAACTTGAAGGACTGACATATGTGTCATGACTTGTATTAGGAGCAATCTCACATGTACCAAGGGGAAGAGCAGACAGACAATCTACAGCAATAATTATATATTTTTAAATTTAATTTACCTTACTTAATAATAACCGTTGTAGGATTCAAAAGTCAAAACTATTTTAAAGGTGTACACAGAGAAGTCTCATTCCCATTTGCACTTTCTTCATCCCATTTCCCTTCCTCATATAGGTAATCATTTTTTTTTTTTTTTGAGACAGAGTCTCACTATGTTGCCCTGGGTAGAGTGCCGTGGCATCACAGGTTACAGCAACCTCAAAAACTTGGGATTAAGCTATTATCTTGCCTCAGCCTCCCAAGTAGCCAGGACTACAGGCTACTTGTTGTAGTTGTCATTGTTGTTTAGCTGGTATGTGGCTGGTGCCGTAACCACTGTGCTAGGAGTGCCGAGCTTAATCATTATTTATTTTTTTGTAGTTTTTAGAGAAAGGGTCTTGCCCTGTCACCCAGGCTGGGGTGCAGTGGTATGATCATAGTTGATTGCACCCAGAGCCGAGTTGGACTCAGGTGATCCTTCTGCCTCAGCCTCTTGAGTAACTGGAAATATGAGCATGTGCCACCCTGTCCAGCTAATTTTTTTTTTTTTTTTTTTTTTGAGACAGAGCCTCAAACTGTTGCCCTGGATAGAGTCCTGTGGCATCGCAGCTCACAGCAACCTCCAATTCCCGGGCTCAAGCAAGTCTCCTGCCTCTGCCTTCCAAGTAGCTGGGACTACAGGCACCCACCACAACGCCCGGCCATTTTTTGGTTGTAGCCATCATTGTTGTTTGGCGGGCCCGGGCTGGATTCAAACCTACCAGCTCAGGTGTACGTGGCTGGTGCCTTAGCCTGCTGAGCCACAGGCGCCGAGCCTGTCCAGCTAATTTTAAAAAATTTTTTGTAGAGACAGAATATTGCTATATTGTCCAGGTTGGTCTCAACCTCCTGGACCCGAGCAGTCCTTCTACCTTCGCCTCCCAAAGTACTGGGACTATGCCAGGCGCAGTGGCTCACGCCTATAATTCTAGCACTCTGGGTGGCCAAGATGGGTGGATCACCTGAGCTCAGGAGTTTGAGACCAACCTGAGCAAGAGCAAGACCCCATCTCTAAAAAATAGCTGGGCATTGTAGCAGGTGCCTGCAGTTTCAGTTATTCTGGAGGCAAAAGGATCACTTGAGCCCAAGAGTTTGAGGTTGCTGTGAGCTACGATGCCATGGCACTCTACCAGGGGTGACAAAGTGAGATTCTATCTCCAAACAAAGTACTGGGATTACAGGCATGAGCGACTATGCCTGGGCAATATTAATTGATTTCTTGTTTATCTTTCAAGTATTACTTCATGCAAACATAAGCATATATTTTTCCTTTCTTGCATAAAAGGTAGTTCATTATATATATATGATTCTATACCTTGCTTTTATTCACTTGATATGCCTTAGAGATCTTTCCTTATCAGTTTTTTGGAGACCTTCCTCATTCTAATGCATAGCAAAGGTAATTATATTCCTGTTACCTTTTGGGTCATAGCCAGCCCCTAAGACTTCCTCTAGACTCCTCCTCTTCCCATCTTAAGTCAGGAGATGCTGGTGGGCCTGGAAGCCAAGCAGTCAGAATCACTCAGTGAACTGATCTCTCTTCGGGAAGCCTTGGAGTCAAGTCGTCTAGACGGGGAGTTGCTACGGCAAGAGCAAACAGAAGTGACCGCAGCGCTGGCTAGGGTGCGTGGGCCTCCTCTTCTTACTTTCTGGGTAGGCAGCTTGAAATGGTGTATTCCCTGGAAAGGACCATGCAGGCTGCCTCATTCTTCACCTTCAAGCCATAACTCCTCATATTTCTTTCCTCAGTTACTGGTCTGTTTCTGTGTCCTCTCCCTCCAACGTGCCCTCTGTATTTGAATTAGAATGCATTTTCCAAAGTATAAATTTTTATACTTCATAGTAGTATGTCATTCTCTTAAAACCATTCAATGGCTTTCTAGTTTTGTGATGCCATATTTATAGCCCTTTTTGGGCCAGGACCAATGGCTCATGCCTGTAATCTTAGCACTATGGGATGCCAAGGCAGGAAGATCACTTGAGGTTAGGAGTTCAAGACGTGAGACCCTCATCTCTACTAAATATAAAAAAATTAGCCAGAGGTGATGGCATGTGTCTGTAGTCCCAGTCACTTGGGAGGCTGAGGTAGAATGATCACTTGAGCTCAAGAGTTTTAAGTTGCAGTGAGCTGTGATCGTGCCACTGTACTTTAGCCAGGGCAACAAAGTGAGACTTCATCTCCAATGCAAAACAACAACAACAAAAAAAATCCTCTGTCATCTGTCTCAAACAGTGTTTCTAGCCTTTCCATTTCAAAACCCCATAAAGTCCTCATATCTTTTGCTCCTGCCACATGGCATTAATTGCATTCTCAGTTATACCAGGTTCTTTCGTGACCCTAATACTTCGCTATACTTTTCCCTTTTCCTGGACTGCTTCTTTCCTCCCCTTTTAACTGCAAATTATTCCTTACTTCTGAATACCCAACTTATTTGTCAATTCCTCTATCAGCCATTTTTGACTCTGAGTTCCCAGACCACTTAGTGCTTACATTTTCTATAATGTCTTTACAATTGTAGTTGTTTATGCATTCTTACATCCGTACATTTATACCATGAACTCCTTCCTATCTTACTCTTTAATCAATGAATGAATGAAGGGAAAACTTGTTCAGATGTTCAGAATATAAGAGAGGGAACGGAGTGTTAACTGATCTCTATATTAAAAAAGCAGCAGGTATAGGGAACGTGAAACTGGAAAATGTGAAACTCTTTGACCCTCTTTGTTTTTAGGCAGAGCAGTCAATTGCAGAGCTGTCGAGTTCTGAGAACAGCCTGAAGGCAGAAGTAGCTGATCTTCGGGCAGCAGCTGTCAAACTCAGTGCCTTAAATGAGGCTTTAGCCTTAGATAAAGTTGAACTGAACCAGCAACTTCTCCAGGTGAGCAAGGATTTCCCTTGAAGCGAGGTGGTCTCTGACTGAGCACAAGCTAGTGACAGAGAAAGCTGATGCCTATGGCTGGGGAGAGTCCTTAAAGCAGTGGTTCTCAACTTTCCTAATGCTATGATGTATTTTCATTGTTACAAAGGGGTCGCGGCCCAAACGTTGAAAACCATTGCCTTAAAGGATCAGCCCATGATAGATCAGCTCCAAAAGATGGTTCTGAAATGAGCAAAAGGAACATTTACAGTGCAGAGGAGAGCAAAAAATATATAGATTAGGCTTAGCCATTAGAACTATTCCCTTTTCACAATAAAGGTAGAACTACCTTTGGCCCTTAAGTAGAATCACCAGGGCTGGGAAGGAAACCCAGGTCCTCTGGAAGGAAGACTAGGTTTTTTTTTTTTTTTGCAGTTTTTGGCCAGGGCTGGGTTTGAACCCGCCATCTCTGGCATATGGGACCAGAGCCCTACTCCTTTGAGCCACAGCTGCCACCCAGAAGACTAGGTTTTTAATCCCATTGGGTGAGATAATAGTAATCACCAGAAAAAAATCTGCTAAAGACCCTAAATCCCGAAGAATCTCTATAGGTTACAAATTTAATTTATAAATTTAGTAAGGTAAACTTGCTACCCCTGTTCCCTTCAGTCCCAGAGATGTCCTATATTCTGTTACTCTGAATTCTTTGAGAGAGGGATTTTGCCTCCTATATTTTTGTCCCCAGTATCCAGCCTGTCTAGTACCTGGAATTTAGGCACTAAATCATATGAATAGATGGTTCTCCTCTCTTATAAGCACTTAATGTGTTTATCATTAGAACAGATTCCTGTCTCGCTTGGATTTCAGTCTCACACTTTATCCCTAAACTATAACCATTTGTGTTTGATACCCTGTACTCCCTTCCCTCTTTGGCCAGTAGTTAGAGCAAGAGAACCAGACTGTGTGCAGCAGAATGGAAGCAGCAGAGCAGGCAAGAAACGCTTTGCAGGTGGACCTGGCAGAGGCAGAGAGGAGCAGGGGAGCCCTCTTGGAAAAGAAAACTCACCTGGAGGCTCAGCTGCAGAAAGTGGACGAGACTGGGGTTGAGCTGCAGGCAGATCTCAAGGGAATCCGAGAGGAAAAGGAAGAAATTCAAAAGAAACTAAGCGAGGTGAGAAAACAAAACTGACACCATGATGTTAAGGTGTAATACATGCTCACTGTGAAAAATTAAAACATGGCTCAGCGCCTGTGGCTCAACGGGCTAAGGCGCCAGCCACGTACACCTGAGCTGGAGAGATGGAATCCAGCCTGGGCCCGCCAAACAACAATGATGACGGCTGCAACCAAAAAATGGCCAGGTGTTGTGGCGGGTGCCTGTAATCCCAGCTACTTGGGAGGTGGAGGCAGAAGACTCACTTGAGCCCAGGAACTGGAGGTTGCTGTGAGCTGTGACGCCACAGCACTCTATCCAGAGTGACAGCTTGAGGCTCTGTCTCAAAAAAAAAAAAAAGAAAAAGAAAAATTAAAACATAGGAACAATTTAGAAAGTAAAAAGTCTTGCTTCCTAGAAATAACAAGTGTTACTAGCTTGCAGTGTATCATCTAATTTTTTAGAAGAATTTCTACAGGATGCCTGTACTGATTTCCTGCTACCATATACCCCCTAGTTTCAGGTGCTTCTCTTATATGCACTATTTAGCACTTCATGCTTATTTGACCACTACACCCTTCATATTATATTTATCTGTTTACTTATCTCCACCATTAGACCAGAAGTCCCTTGAAAGCAAGGCTCTGTCTTACTCATTTTTATTCTTCCAGCTTTTAGCATAGTACCTGTCAGTAGCTCAGTAAATTTTTTCCTGAACCAAGGAATCGCCTGGCTCAAAGGTCATCTTTCTTCTCTACCAAATCTCTCATTGCCCTAATAATCATTGCTCTTCTTAGAGTCCCTTTCTCAGGACACTGGTCACTTTCTTCCTGGTATTATGGGTGTATCTTCTTTTTTTTTTTTTTTCGAACCCGCCAGCTCAGGTGTACTTGGCTGGCGCCTTAACCCGTTGAGCCACAGGCACCGAGCTGGGTGTATCTTCTTAAAACTAGAGCTTTTTTGCTTTCCAACCAGGTGACCCTCCCCCTATAAAAAAAAAAAAACAAAAAACTAGAGCTTCTTAGGGGCGGGTCCCTTCCTATCCCTAGCACAGGGTCTTGCTCATAGGGAAACATTCTTCCTGGGCTGGAAGCTCTATGGGTTCATCAGGGAAGTAGATAAATGCAACTTGGTATTGAGTGGGTGATGCTCAGGGCTGCTCAGAGCTGGGTCTGAAATCTCCCAAGAACCAGTGGTCCTAACCTGGTAGTCGTAGGCCCCGGGGGATCCTGCCTCTGCTCTGTATCTCACTGGTTTCTTCCCTTCAGGCACGTCACCAGCAGGAGGCAGCCATAGCTCAGCTGGAGCAGCTGCATCAGGAGGCCAAGCGACAGGAAGAAGTACTTGCCAGGGCAGTCCAGGAGAAGGAGGCCCTAGTCCGAGAGAGGGCAGCTCTGGAGGTGCGGTTGCAGGCCATGGAGCGGGACCGGCAGGACTTCGCTGAACAAGTACTGGAGCTCAGGTAGGGCCCAGACCTAGAGCAGCCAAGCACACAGATTTGCAAGACAAGGGGTAGCCAAGCTTAGCTCCTTATATAAGTATGTGAGTTCTAAATAAATTATGAATTTATAATTAACTCCCCCAACTTCTCCATGGAGCCAGTACTTAGAACCCAGCTCCCCTTGAGGAAGGGTAAAGGGCTTGATGGGTGAGAACTCTTCCTGATTCCTGAACCTCACAGCTCAGCCAAGGAGCTACTGGAGAGCAGTCTGTTTGAGGCCCAACAACAAAACTCTGTGATAGAGGTCATCAAGGGGCAGCTGGAAGTCCAGATTCAAACTGTCACTCAAGCCAAGGAAGTAATCCAAGGTGAGAACCCACCAAGGTGGTGCAAGAAGGTAGTTTGGGAGGTTATTAGAAGTCCTCCAACCAGGTTCAGAGCCTCTGAGTTAGTTGCTCAGGAGGCAGGGAGAAGAAGGACAACATTATCAGGGGAAAGGACTAAGGCAGAGACCCAGAGGCCTGACCCAATCCCTGGTGTCCTAGGGGAGGTGAGATGCCTGAAGCTGGAACTGGACACTGAACGGACCCAGGCAGAACAGGACCGAGATACAGCAGCCAGACAGCTGGCCCAGGCTGAGCAAGAGGGACAGACTGCCCTGGAGCAGCAGAAGGTGGCCCACAAGGAGGAGGTGAACAAGCTTCAGAAAGAATGGGTAGGTGGTGGATGTGGCTGGGAGACAGGAGAGAGAGGCATGGCCTTCAATGAGTGCTCCACCTCCTGACTTGTGGTCCAGATGTTGCTGCTTATAAAGAGTGAAAATTGGGGCTCGGCGCCTGTGGCTCAATGGGCTAAGGCACCAGCCACGTACACCTGAGCTGGCGGGTTCGAATGGGCCCGCCAAACAACAATGACGGCTACAACCAAAAAATGGCCGGGCGTTGTGGCGGGCGCCTGTAATCCCAGCTACTTGGGAGGCGGAGGCAGGAGACTCATTTGAACCCAGGAATTGGAGGTTGCTGTGAGCTGTGATGCCACAGCACTCTATCCAGGGTGACAGCTTGAGGCTCTGTCTCAAAAAAAAAAAAAAAAGAGTGAAAATTGGTCACCAAGGTATAAAATCCAGCTTCTAGCCATTAAATGAATTAATATATGGAAAACACTAAGAATAGTTCCTGATATATAATGAGCTCTGTTCTGTGTTAGCTTTTGTTATTGATATTGTTTTGTTGTGTACAAAGAATTAAAAGGGGACCCTGGGATTTAGGACTTTTTTTGGAGACAGTCTCACTCTGTGCCCTGGGTAGAGTGCCATGGTATCATAACACACAACAACCCAAACTCTTGGGCTTAAGCCTTAGCCTCCAAGTAGCTGGGACTACAGGTGCCTTCCACAGTACCCACCTAGTTTTTCCATTTTTGGTAGAGACGGGGTCCCACTCTTGTACATGCTGGTCTTGAACGCCTAAGATCAGGCAATCCACTTGCCTCGGCCTCTCAGAGTGCTAGGATTACAGTGAGCCACTGAGCCACTGCACCCAGCCACTTTGACTCACCCAGTGTGAGCCACTGCACCCAGTGATTCAGGATTATTAAATTGGCATCAGGATATAAATGGGGCAGAGGAATATCTTGAATGCATTCTTCCTCAATTCAGAAATGTGTTTCTTTTGTTTTTTACTTACATAACTTAGTCCATTTTCTTTATTGTAATTTTAATTGTATTTTGTATTTATTTCTATGGTGGTAAGCTATTTGTTTGCCTTTTTATATCTTTTAGGAAGGGGAAATCATCTTTCCTAACTTCTTTTAAAGGGTTAAATTGGATAGTTATGTTGTATTTTTTTCCCCCCTGCAAATTTGGATGATGTAAAATTTTTTTTTTTTTTGATGTAAAATTTTTAAAAACTCTTTTAGTGGTTACCTTTAATATTTTAAAATATATACTGTATCTCAAATTAATTGGTGTTTTTATACTTGTCCTAAATGACACAGGGTCTTAGAACATCTTACATGCATTTGCTCCTCCCTGATTTATGTGTTATTTTGTTCCATGTGTTTAGTTCTAACTAGTTTAACATCGCAAATTGTGCAAATTTTACTGTTTTATACAGTCAATATTTGTTTAGGTGCAATTATAAATTTGCAGATGTTTTGTTCACCATTCCTTATTGGATTGATTTTCCTTCTGCCTTAAGTAGGATTTGGTTTGGTGAAGGTCTTTTGGCAGTTAATTGAAATTCGGGTGGTGCCTATGGCTCAAAGGAGTAGAGTGCCAGGCCCCATATGCCGGAGGTGGCAGGTTCAAACCCAGCCCCGGCCAAAAACCGCAAAAAAAAAAAAAGAAAAAAGAAACTGTTTCTGTTTTGCTTTTATTCTTCAAAGATACTTTCACCACGTGCAAAACTCAGATGTAAGATTCTAGCATGACAGGTATTTCTTTCAACATTGTTGGTATTGAGAAGTTAGCTCTCAGTTTGTTTTGTAATTTTTTTTTTTTTTTGAGACAGAGCCTCAAGCTATCACCCTGGATAGAGTGCTGTGGCATCACAGCTCACAGCAACCTCCAACTCCTGGGCTCAAGCGAGTCTCTTGCCTCTGCCTCCCAAGTAGCTGGGACTACAGGCACCCGCCACAACACCTGGCCATTTTTTGGTTGCAGTCATCATTGTTGTTTGGCAGGCCCAGGCTGGATTGGAACCCGCCAGCTCAGGTGTACGTGGCTGGTGCCTTAGCCCGTTGAGCCACAGGCGCCGAGCCTTTTTTTTTGAGACAGAATCTTATTTTGTCACCCTTGGTAGAATGTCATGGTATCATAGCTCACAGCAACCTCAAACTCTTGGGTTCAAGTGATCTTCTTGCCTCAGTCCCCCAAGTAGCTGAGACTATAGGTGCCCGCCACAATGCCCAGCTATTTTTAGAAACAAGGTCTCGCTCTTGCTCAGTCTGGTCTCGAACTTATGAGCTCAGGCAATCCACTTACCTTGGTTTCCCAGAGTGCTAGGATTACAGGCATGAGCTACCACGCCTGGCCCTTGTTTTGCAATTTCTTGTGTTTAGGGGTCAAATTTATTTTGTTAGACTTTCAGAATCTAAGATTTCATGTCTAAACACCAATTCTAGAAAAAAAATTTTTTTTTTTTTTTTTTGAGACAGAGTCTCACTTTTTTGCCCTAGGTAGAGTGCCAAGGGATGTTAGGTCGCAGCAATCTCAAACTCTTGGGCTCAAATGATTCTCTTGCTTCAGCCTCCCTTAGTAGCTAGGACTACTGGTACCCACAACAACGCCTAGCTATTTTTAGAGATGGGGTCTCACTCTTGCTCAGGCAGGTCTTAAACCTGTGAGCTCAGGCAGTCCACCTGCCTCCCAGAGTGGGTAGGATTATAGATATGAGTCACTATACCCAGCTATATATATATATATATATACCCAGCTATATATATTATATATAATTATATAATTATAGATTATATAATTCTTATATATTATTATCTCTTCAAATAGAGCCTCTTTCCTACTTTCTTCCTTTTTGTACTCTGATTAGTTGTATATTAGACCTTCTTATTCTATCTACCATGTATCTTCGTTTCATTTTTTTTTTTTTTTTTGAGACAGAGTCTCACTATGTCATCCTCGATAGAGTGCTATGGCATCACAGCTCACAACAATCCTCAAACTCTTGGGCTTAAGCGATTCTCTTGCCTTAGCCTCTCAAATAGCTGGGACTACAGGCACCTGCCACAACACCCAGCTGTTTTTTTTTTTATTGTTGTCATTGTTCTTTAGCAGGCCCTGGCCAGGTTCAAACCCACCAGGTTCAATTCCAGTGCATGTGGCCAGCGCCCTAACCACTGATGTACGGTCACTGTTTGAGATAGTTTCACTTTATCGCCCTAGGTAGAGTACTGTGGCATCATAGGCTCACAGCAACCTCAAATTCCTGAACCCAGGAGTTTGAGGTTGCTGTGAGCAATGATGCCACTGCACTCTAGCCAGGGTGACAAAGTGAGACTATGTCTCAAAAGGGCTTTAACACCTGTAATCCTAGCATTACAGGCGGGAGGGTGAGGCAGGTGGATTGCCTGAGCTCACAGGTTCAAGACCAGCTTGAGCAAGAGTGAGACCTTATCTCTAAAAATAACTGGGCATTATAGGGGGCTGGGGAGCACCTATAGTCCCAGCTACTTGGGAGGCTCAGGCAAGAAAATCACTTGAGCCCAAGAGTTTGAGGTTGCTGTGAGCCATGATGCCATGGCACTCTACCAACGGTGACAAAGTGAGACTCTGTCTGAAAATTTAAAAAAAAAAAAAAGGTTTTAGGAAGAGCTGAAATGCTAGAGGCGTTCCATTAAATGAATAGATGACCGCAAATTTATAAGCATTTTAAAAGAAAAGTACAGGAACTACTAATACAATGATGAAACTAGCTGTTGTATACTGACTGCCTATAAGGACATTTAAAGTACTTACATGACTTTTCTCAATCCTCAAAGCAACCCCAGGAGGACAACACTGTTATCCTCATTTTTATAGATGAGGAAACTGAGACACAGAGATGTTTAGAAATTGACGGAGGTCACACTAGTAGTGGCAGATTAAAGATTGTCACTAGGCAACCTGACTCAGGAGCCTTTCACCACCATCTGAAAACCTAACAGAGGGTCAAACTAGTTGGGGAGATTGGGAAAGGTCATTGGTGGACCTGTGGGAGAACTAGAACTCCTGTTCTAAAGTTCTTGCATAATGAAGGGAGACATCTTTACTGAGCTAGGCCTGGTTTGTCGGGGGCTACCTCTGCAACCCTGAGCAAAGGAGAATAGGCAGCAGAGAGCCAGAGTCAGCTGCCTCAGTTAGTTGTTAAAACCATCAACCCTGATGTGGTTGCTTTAAAATAATAGGAGTTTGCATAACAAGAGGGACAGTTGTACTTTAGAAGGCATTTTTACATGTATTATTTGATTTTTTTTTATAAATCTCATAAAATTTGGTAAGATAAATAAGGCAAGGATTATTAGCCTCACTTTGCAATGAGGAAACAGGCTCAGAGAGGTACTGAGGTCACACAGCTAGTGAGAGTAGAGAGACTTCTTATTCCAGTCCAGTTCTCTTTCTGCTCCTCTCCTCACCCGTTCAGTTCTAACAGCATTTTTCCTCCATGTGGCCAGGAGAAAGAGCGCTCCTGGCACCAGCAGGAGCTGGCTAAGGCTCTGGAGAACCTAGAGAGGGAAAAAATGGATCTTGAAATGAGACTGAGAGAGCAACAGACAGAAACTGAGGCCATCCGGGTGCAGAGGGAAGAAGAACGGACCCAGGCCCAGAGCGCCCTGTGCCAGGTGGGAAACTAGGCGTGGAGCTGCATGTCAATCTGTGGTCCTCTTATTACCTTTGCCTGTTTCCTTTTCTACTCCCAAGAGTGGTGCCACAGAGGGGCTTCCAGAAGAGGATGTAGCTACCCTCCACTACTAGTGAGCAGGGTGATCCACACACCATTAGCTGCAGGGCCAGCAGTATGTCACACTTCCTGAGGGAGGGCTGACTTACCACATCCTGTCAGCTCACAAACCAGTGGCAATCTTTGTACTTCCTGGTGCCAAATCAGTGGACGCAGACCTTCCTTTTTCCTCAGTCCCCACTTCACTGGTTGAAAGAGCTTAAGAGCAGCTGGGATGTGCTTGTGTCCTCGTGAATGAGCATGATAACCCCAAACCCTTCCGACCCCTCCACAGATGCAGCTGGAAACAGAGAAGGAAAGAGTGTCTCTCCTGGAGACACTGCTGCAAACCCAGAAGGAGCTGGCAGATGCCAGCCAACAACTGGAACGTCTGAGGCAGGACATGAAGGTCCAGAAGTTAAAGGAGCAGGTATGGAGGGTGTTTCTGGGTGGGGAAGGAAAAGCAGCGTTCATTTACCCATTCAGCAATGAGTAGTGTTATGGCACTTCTTATGTGCCAGGCCCTGTGTGTGTGCTAACCCCATGATAAATACATAGAAGTGTGGCATAGCTGTCAACATGACATAGTCCCTGCTCTCAAAGAACTTACATGCTACTGGCAGAGACAGACAATAAACAGACACAAAATAAATGAGATTAATACCATTCGTTTTAAGTGCTATAAAGGAAATAAACCAGGTGATATAATTGAGAGTTATTCAAAGGAGGTCACTTTGGACAGGGTGGATAGGGAAGACCTCAATGAGAAAGAAACATCTGATCTGAGACTTGAAAGTTAAAGAGAAGCCAGCTGCTCACTGCTTGGCTGAGGCATGAGGATTATGTTAGCCCAAGAGTTCAACACCAGCCTGGGCAACATAGCAAGATACTTTCTCTGAAACAGTGTAAAAAATTAGCTGGATGTGGCAGTAAGTGCTTATAGTCTCAGCTACTTGGGAGGCTAAGGCAGGAGGATCATTCGAGCCCAAGAGTTTGAGGCTACACTGAGCTACAATCAAGCCACTGCACTCCAGCCTGGGTGATAGAACCCAGATTCTAAAAACAAACAAAAAATAGACAACCCCATGGTACAACAGAGATGAACCTTGAAAACAGTACTCTAAGTAAAAGACTCCAGTCACCAGAGGTCACATCTTATATATTATGTGATTTCATTTATATGAAATATTTAGAATAGACAACTCTATGGAGACAGAAAGCAAACTTGTGGTGGGCGTGAGGTGGGGTGGAGAATAAGGAGTGACTGTGAATGGGACTGGGATTTATTTGGGGAGTGATAAATGTTCTAAAATTGATCATAGTGATGGTTGTACAACTCTACAAATATACTAAAAATCACTGAAATGTGTACTCTAATTATTTATTTAGAATCAGGGTTTCCCTCTGTTGTCTGGGCTAGAGTGCAGTGGTGTTAATCACAACTCACTGCAACTTCAAACTCCTGGCTCAAGCGATCCTCTCACTTCAGCCTCCCAAGTGGCCGGGACTATGGGCATGTATTATCACACCAGCTAATTGTTTAATTTTTTGTAGAGACCAGCTTTTGCTATGTTGTTCAGGCTGATCTCAAACTCCTCAAGTAGTCCTACCACCTGGGCCTCTCAAAGTGCCGGGATTATAGGCATGTGCCACTATGCCTGGCCTGAATTGTATCCTTTAAGTGGGTGAATTGTATAGTATGTGTATTGTATCTTGATAAAGATATTTTTTAAAAAAGAAAGAAGGCAGCCATTTGAAGAACACTTTAGGCAGAGGAAATAGCCATCATCAGGGCCCTGTGACAGACAGAAAAGGGCTTGGGGAGTTCAAGAACAGAAAGGAGGCAGTTTGGCTCCAGCTTGATAAACTCAGGGGCAAGTGATAGGTGGGTCAGAACCCTTTGTCAGTCATAGTAGGAGCTTGGATTTTATCCTAAGGGCAGTGGAAAACTGCTGGGTGGGTAGTATTTAAAAAGCAGGGGTAGTAGCTGGGCATTGTGGTGGGCGCCTGTAGTCCCAGCTACTTGAGAGGCTTAGGCAAGAGAATTGCTTAAGCCCAAGAGTTTGAGATTGCTGTGAGCTGTGATGTGGCCCTCTATCAAGGGTGGCATAATGAGACGCTATGTCTAAAAAAAAAAAAAAAAAAAAAAAACAAGCAGAAGTGGGATATGATTTATATACGTGTGTTTTAAACACTTTCTTTGGTTTAGTAGAGTGTGTGTAGGGGATGATGGCATCAAGTGGAAGTAGGGATATAGTTAGGAGGCTGTTGCAGTGGTACAATGGTCAGGGTGAGGGACTGTTACCAACTCCTGGATCCCAACCAGGAATCCTGGATGAGCCAGTGTACATTCTGAGGGAGGAGAGGGAATGGGAGATGAGGGAAAGGGAGGTGAGAAGTTGAGGTGGAAACAGCGTGGATTTGGACTCCTGCCTCAGCCTTCACCAACTCAAAAAGATAGTATTTGTACAACATGAGTCTTAACACCAAGGCCCCAGTGGAAACCTTTCCTAGCTCACTAATGTCTTATCCCTCTGCAGGAGACCACTGGGATGCTGCAGACCCAGCTTCAGCAGGCTCAGCGGGTACTGGAGGAGGCAGCCCAGCAGCACAGAGACGACCTCACTGCCCTCCGAGAAGAGAGCAGCACCCTGCTGCAGGATAAGATAGACCTGCAGAAGAAGGTCCTCCTCTCCTCCTACCACCCCAGCAGTCCCAGCACAGCCAGGCTCTCCCACTCACTCCTGCAGGACAGGGGATCCTTGACCCTGCTCACTGAGCTTCAGAGGGTAGTGGTAGGCCACAGTACTGAGTGAAAAATTGCAGCATTCCGGAGTTGAGCACAGAGCCCTGACCTTTCTTTGTAAAGGTCTCAGAACTTAGATTTTCATCAGGCAGTCTCAGTTTCAATTGTTCTTTCCATCCTCACCATAAATCTTCTATTTTTATATATCAGATTCCTTTTCCTATTCAGGTTGCTTCTCCTTCTCAGAATCCTATACCAGATGATGGTCTGATTTTTTTATTTTAAAAAATACAATTATAGGGCGGCGCCTGTGGCTCAGCGAGTGGGGCGCCGACCCTATATACCAAGGGCTGTGGGTTCAAGCCCGGCCCCAGCTGAACTGCATCAAAAATTAGCCGGGCGTTGTGGCGGGCGCCTGTAGTCCCAGCTACTTGGGAGGCTGAGGCAAGAGAATCACTTAAGCCCAAGAGCAGGAGGTTGCTGTGAGCTGTGACTCCACAGCACTCTCCTGAGGGTGATAGAGTGAAACTCTGTCTCCACAAAAAAAAAAAAAAATACAACTATAGGCTCGACGCCTATAGCTCAGCAGCTAGGGTGCCAGCCACATACACCGGAGCTGACAGGTTCGAATCCAGCCCAGGCCTGCCAAACAACAATGACAACTGCTATCAAAAAGTAGTTGGGCATTGTGGCATGTGCCTGTCGTCCTAGTTACTTGGGAGGCTGAGGCAAGAGAATCACTTGAGCCCAAGAGTTTGAGGTTGTTGTGAGCTGTGATGCCACAGCACTCTACCCAGGGTGACAGCTTAAGACTCTGTCTCAAAAAAATAAAATAAAATAAATTACAGTAACTTACCTATCACTTTGCCTTTGGGAGTAGTTATATTCAGCCAAGATTTTTACTTGTGTCCACCTTTATGCAATATATGGGAAGCTTGGGAGACATGACCAGGCTGAACAGTATGAGGAAGGGGGTTAAGATCAGAAGAAAGTGTTTAGGGATTGGTGGAACATCTCAAGCATTGGAAACGGCCACTGACTATGGTACACATTGCAGGACCTGAAAGCCCTAGGTGAGAAGCATCCTCTCACCAGCCCCCTGCCCTGCCATCTTGGTCTTCATGCACTTAACTTTCCAGGTGGAGGACTTGAAGTCTCAGTTGGTGGCCCAGGATGACTCCCAGAGGCTGGTTGAGCAAGAGGTTCAGGAGAAGCTGAGAGAGGCCCAGGAGTATAGCCGAATTCAGAAGGAGCTGGAGACAGAGAAAGCCAGGTAGGCTAGACAGGCCATGGAGGTGGCTTTTGCGTCTGACTACAGTGGTCACAGACATTGAAAGTTCTTCGTTTAGGCCACCTTGCCTTTCTTGTCTACAGTTCTGGAATGTACATGTAGCTGTGTGGAGAGGGCATGGTCCCTATCTTTAAAACTTGCATTTCATTCATTTAATAAATATTTCGAGAACACTCATTATGTACCAGGCTCTATGCCAAGGTTGGGGATATAGTGATAAATAAGACCCATGGTCCCTGCCACAATAGAATTTATAATTTTGCAGGGAGACATCAAGCGAATAATCTCTAAAACAAATTATAGGCAATCTTTAAGTTACAGATACCTGACTGATGTACAACTTGCACTTAATGAACAGAAGCTTTACAGGTAATAGGTAATGTATCTGTTCCCACTTATGTACAAACTTAAGAACAAACCTACAGAACCTATTTTGTTCGTAACTCAGGGACTGCCTATATTACAGATGATGACATATAGTGTAGAAGAAACAGAATAAGAGAGAGGAGACCTACTTTATTTATTTTTTTGAGACCTACTTTAGAAAGTTAGGGAAGGCCTTTTGCAGGACATTGCATTTAAACTGAATACTAAGATGAAATGGAGCCCACCCATGCAAAAGGGGCAAGAAGGAGAGTTCTGTATAGTAGGGATAGAAATATATGCAAAGTCCCTGAGGCAGCTCAAAGCCGGCAGTGTTTGGTGAAACTGAAAGAGTTTGGTATAATTGGAACTTGAAGAATGAGGAAAATGACATGAGCTGGACAAGCTCACAGCATTTAGGACTTAGTAGGCCTCAGCAAGAGTTTATAGTTTAACTTTAGCAGAAAACTACTGGAGGGTTTTTTGTTTTTTTTTTGAGACAGAGCCTCAAGCTCACCTGGATAGACTCCTGTGGCATCACAGCTCACAGCAACCTCCAATTCCTGGGCTCACGCGAGTCTCTTGCCTCCGCCTCCCAAGTAGCTGGAACTACAGGCGCCCGCCACAACGCCCGGCTATATTTTTTTTTCGGTTGCAGCCATCATTGTTGTTTGGCAGGCCCAGGTTGGATTCTAACCCGCCAGCTCAGAGTTTGAGATTGCTGTGAGCTATGAGGCCTTAGCACTCTACCTAGGTGACCGAGTAAGACTCTATCTCAAAAAAAAAAAGAAAGAAAAATTAGTTCAGCTCAATTTAGGGAAGTGGTCAGCTATGGAGGTTCTACCATAGTTGCAGATTGGATGTAATTGGGATGAGGGGAGAGCTCTGTAAGTGGTCAAGGTTTCTGTGTTGGGACATTGTGGATGGAAGTACCATTCACTGAGCTAGGGAACACAGTAGGAGATGACTGGGTGGGGGAGGTGCAGAGGGGATGGGAATATGTGGACTTGTTGAATTGAGGTATTTGTATAGATATATGTGAAATTTGCTAGAGCAGAGTAACCCATGAAATTGAAATGAGGCATTATATACACAAAGTACATAGGATCACTTAGTAAATGCTTAGTAAAATAAATGGTAGCTTTTACTGTAATCATTATCATTAGTATTTCTATTTTCATTATAAATGCTATGTTTAGAATAGTCAGATGAGAAAGTAGTTCTTCATTCCCCAAGAAGAACTTAGCCCTAGCCCTCTGACCCCTTTATTTTTAGCCTGACTCTGTCACTGATGGAAAAGGAACAGAGACTCCTTGTTTTACAAGAAGCTGACTCAATTCGAGAACAAGAGCTGAGTGCCCTGCGCCAGGACATGCAGGAGGCCCAGGGAGGGCAGAAAGAGCTTAGTGCCCAGGTACCTCTTATCTGGTTTTGAGCCCTGCCTCTTGGAGTGGTAGATTGATCGTTCAGAGTCTTCTCGTGGAAGGGACCTGTCTCTTTTTCCTTATCATGGGATAGGCTGACACTTCAATAGCCCTGGCAGGAGCAGGAAGCCAGAGCTGGGCAGGTGGGGGTTTGAAACCTGACTTAGAGATGAGAGCGGCCCCTGTAGGAAACCTGACAATGCAGAACATAGTGCCCCAACCACAGAGACCACGTGTGACTCTGGATCATGCATAGGCAAGTATGCTTGGTCTAGTTGGCAAGACACAGAAGAGGCCTTGAGCAACAAGTAATATTCAGATCAGGTAGGCAACAGCAAGAGGATTTGCAGGGACTTAGAGTCTGCGTACTTCAGGAACCCAGACCTCAGGTACAGAGGAAAGGTGGGACTTTAGTCCTGAGTTTGCCTGCCAACTCTACTGCTTCCAAGGTATGTGAGCATTGATTTCTTCTATAAAACAAAGATGGAAGGAACATATTATAGGAATATACAAGTTGTCAGGAACATGGTAAACATCCAGTAAGTGGTGATCATTGTTGTTGTGAATGGTCTTACTAGGCTCAGTGTCAGGGTATCAGGGAGTTTGCATTATCTGCCCAAGATACCAGAGCCAAAGTCCATTAGCATTGCCTAAGCCCACATGTCTGGACTTGGTAGGTAGCCAGGTATTAGATCTACACTCATTTCAGAGCCCCTCTCCCTGCTGGAGAGCTGAGCCTGCTGAAATCCAGGGATTGAGTGGGGTCAGGTTTAAGATGGTGTGAGGAGAAGGTATCCACTCCCTGCTCAGAACATGTTCACTTCCTCCCTGGCAGGTGGAATTACTGAGGCAGGAGGTGAAGGAAAAGGAGGCTGACTTTCTGGCCCAGGAAGCACGGCTGCTGGAGGAGCTGGAGGCATCTCAGATCACAGAGCAGCAGCTGCGAGCTTCCTTATGGGCCCAGGAAGCCAAGGCAGCCCAACTACAGCTGCACCTGCGCAACACAGAGAGCCAGCTGCAGGCGCTGGCTGCCGAGCAGCAGCCTGGGAACCAGGCCCAGACCCAGCTGGCCAACCTCTACTCTGTCCTGCAGCGGGCTTTGGGGTCTGTCTGTGAGAGCAGGCCTGAGCTGAGTGGTGGGGGAGACTCTGCACCCTCCTTCTGGGGCCTTGAGCCAGGTAAGGCAGTCACCCAAGAACTAAGGCCTGTGGGCCAAAGCCAGGGCTAGCTCCTAGGGAAGAGGAGAGGGGAATACAGTTCCTTAGGTAATAATGCTTCAAGGTTAAGGCCACATGGTCTGAAATTAATTCTGAGTTTGAACCTCAGGTTCAACTGCCATTTGCTAGCTGTGCGTTCTTGGGCAAGTCACCTATTCTCTCTGAGCTTGATTTTCCTCAGCTACTAAATGAGCTTGTTAAAAAAGTCCCTACCTCAGGATGTTACTAAGGCGTTAATGAGATTTCAGATGGTCACTTAACGTGCATAAGAAACAGTAGCTGTCTGAGTGCCCACCATAGTGCCTGGCACATAGCTATGCAGAAAACATGTGATGAGTGAACTGCTGAGAAGGAGTTCTTCAAGGAGAAAAGGGACCAGGTGGGAAAGATAAAGCCATGTCCAGGAAGGTCTAGCTGTTTCTTTTCATGGCAGCAGCCAGGTAAAGAGGTTTTTCCTCATTTTTTTAGAACAGAATGGAGCTAGAAGCCTCTTTAAAAGAGGGCCCCTCCTGACTCCTCTCTCAGCTGAGGCAGTAGCAGCTGCCCTCCACAAGCTTCACCAAGACCTGCAGAAGACTCAGCAGGCCCGGGTATGTTTCTCTGCTCTCCTTCCCTGAATTCTTCACTTCCTTCAAAAAGCATAAGACAAAGAGGCATGAAGTGGTTTGACCTGTTTTATCCCTGACGTCAAGTTGGGATAAGTTCCATTTCTAATCATTTACCACCTAACCACCATGAATAAAGCATTTGGGTTACCCGGGCCTTGTTTTCACTTACAAAGTAGGGCAGAAAGTACCTGCCTTCAGGGTTGTGGTGAAGGTTAAGTAAGTGAGGATCTGGAGTTCATAGTTTATGAAGTATGAAACCCTGTACAGATATGTAGTATTTGGCATCGTTTTTCTCTCAGTCATAAATATATTCTTAATAACACAGCCTCCAAAAGAAACTTGACAAATTGGAGATGAGTGAGGTTTGAGGTTGCCATTTATAGGAGCATTCTAGGTCTAAGACTGAGCTAAAGGTCCCACACATTGCACCTGACTTGAATACAAACCAACTGCTATCTGTATAGGAGGAAGACTTGATCATTGCCTTCAGGAAGGTTCCTGACAAGGTAGTTCTGCATACACATAGAAAGCAGAACTGGTGGAATTAATTAGGTCAATAATACATGCAAAGATGGACTGTTGGAGCTAGAAAGGAGGGGCAATTCTTTCTGACCTGGGGGAGGGTCAGAAGAAAGGATGAAGTGGCCTTTGGGCTAAGCTTCGAAGTAGGAGGTAGGGAAGGGAAGAGACTTTTTTTTTTTGAGACAAGGTCTCACTATGTCACCCTTAGTCGAGTGCTGTGGCATCACAGCTCACAACAACCTCAGACTCTTGGGCTCAAGAGATTGTCTTGCCTCAGCTTCCCAAGTAGCTGGGACTATAGGGACCTACCACAATGCCTGGCTATGTTGCATTTGTCATTGTTGTTTAGCTGGCCTGGGCCAGGTTGGAGCCCACCAGCCTCGGTGTAACCACTGTGCTACAGGCACTGAGCCAGAGGGAAGAGACTTTAAACAGGAGTTTTGTTTCAAAAGACAAAGAGGTCAGAAGGGGGATTCTTGGCTCCTGCCAATTAAAGCAAAGCCTGTCTTCAGGGAGCTAAATGCTCTTGAGGTCAGATGTATATAATCCAGCAATTTAGGGGTAGGTTCACCATGGCAGGTTACCCCCAAGGCTGAGGGTGAGGAGACAGTTTTGGTCCTGGCTGGGAGGGAAGTGAGGAACTTGAGTTTAACCACACCCTTCTTTTCCCAGGATGATCTGAGGGATCAGGTCCAGAAGCTGGAACAACGTCTAACTCATACTGAGTCTGAGAAGAGCCAGGTCCATGCAGAGCTGCAGGATCTGCAAAGACAGCTCTCCCAGAACCAGAAAGGTGAGGAGCACAAGGGAGGCAGAGGGTGAATGGAAGGCCAGCCACTCCTTTTATTTTTTAATCCAGAACTATGAGATAATATCTAGAGGAATATCACCTTTCCAAATGGTGATAACTCCCTTGAGCTATTTTTCTGCTTTGCTTTGAGGGCCACCCTGGAGGATGGGATTAATAGGAACACATTTGGTGAATCAAAAGAAGGAGAGCTGGACTTCCATTTTCTTTTCCTGCCAGAGATTAAAGAAAAAAACTTGAGACTCAAGGCCAGGACTATGAGAACATGATAATGCTCTTATCTTTTGTCATTTATCTATGTTATTTATTTTATCATCTCCCACTGTGTCCTGAAAATTAGTGTTTGATGGCAGAAGAATTACGAATTTATTTAGAAAAAAGCAAGAAAGGGGAATTTGGAAAGAATATATCTCTGCCACAGCCAAGAACTGAAAAGGGTGGTGACTACTTAGCAAGGAGAAGGAAAAGTCTTGAGATCCTGGTACATATTGCAGCAATGGAGGGCAGCCAGCAGAGCCACCAGGTCTGTAGGAGCCTTTTGCAAAGTCATAGGAAGGAACCTCCAGGGTCATTGAGTTAAACCCTGTCTGGAATCTAGGGCTAAGGGTTTCTCTGTGATGAGAATGAGGAATTGTTAGGATGATGAACAGGCAGTGCTGGGGCTGGAAGCAGCAGGGTGTCTAGACAAATAGAAGCAGTTGGCAGACAGGTGACATCTCTACAACACATATAATTCTCTCCTTGGCCTTCTTCCCCTTGGATTCTGTTCCCCATCTTCCATCTGCTTCTGCATCCCTCTTTTCCCCTACCCCCGACCTGGGCCTCACTCTACCTTTCCTTTTCCCAAAGAGAAGTCCAAGTGGGAAGGAAAACAGAACTCCCTGGAATATGAGCTGAAGGAGCTGCATGAAACTGTGGCATCCTTACAAAATCGCCTACAGCGAGCAGAGCTACAAAAAATGGAAGCCCAGGTAAACCAGTCCTGCTTGGCAGAAGGGTTGCCCCTCAGAAGTAGTCCCTTGGGCCCACCTTCGTCTGTGGTCATGTGGCCAACTTCCTTCAGCAAGTCTCAGTTCCTCTGGCTGTCTCCATGTCCGTGAGGGTCATTGTTAAGGTTCCAGTGAATCCTTCAAGTAATTTTTCTGAATTGAGGTTGAGATTTTTTTTTTGCAGTTTTTCGCCAGGGTCAGGTTTGAACCCACCACCTCCAGTATATGGGTCCAATGCCCTACTCCTTTGAGCCACAGGCACCACCCTGAGGTTGAGTTTTTTGTTTTTGTTTTTGTTTTTGAGACAGAGTCTCACCCTGTGCCCTCGGTAGAGTGTTGTGGCATCCCAGCTCACAGCAACCTTCAACTCTTGGGCTCAAGTGATCTCCTTGCCTCAACCTCCCAAGTAGCTGGGATTAGAGGCATCTGCCACAATGCCTAGCTAGTTTTTCTATTTTTAGCAGAGGCAGGGTTTTGTTCTTACTCAGGCTGGTCTCAAACTCCTGAGTTTGAACAGTCTATCTGCCTTGGCCTCCTAGAGTGATAGGATTACAGGCATGAGCCACTGTACCCAGCCATGAGGTTGAGATTTTTTTTTTTTTTTTTGAGACAGAGCCTCAAGCTCTCACCCTGGATAGAGTGCCCTGGCATCACAGCTCACAGCAGCCTCCAATTCCTGGACTCAAGCAAGTCTCTTGCCTCCGCCTCCCAAGTAGCTGGGATTACAGGCGCCCACCATAACACCCGGCCATTTTTTGGTTGCAGCCGTCATTGTTGTTTGGTGGGCCCGTGCTGGATTCGAACCCACCAGCTCAGGTGTATGTGGCTGGCGCCTTAGCCCATTGAGCCACAGGTGCCGAGCCGAGGTCGAGATTTTTTTCCTTTGCCCTAAAGTGCTAGAGTCTAGGATGGCTCATTTGTACCACTGTCTCTCCCTGAGTATACCAAAAGGATGCTCTTTCACAATATCAGCTTAAATGGAATATACCACTTTCTCTCTCTTTTTTTTTTTTTTTTTTTTTTTTTTTTTTACATAGTCTTACTTTATTGCCCTTGGTAGAGTGTTGTGGCGTCATACAGCTCGTAGCAACCTCCATCTCCTGGGCTTAGGTGATTCTCTTGCCTCATCCTCCCAAGTAGCTGGGACCACAGGCGTCCACCACAACACCCAGCTATTTTTTTTGTTTTTGCAGTTCGGCCGGGGCTAGGCTCGAACCCGCCACCCTCGGTATCTGGGGCCGGCACCCTACTCGCTGAGCCACAGGCGCTGCCCCAAATATGCCACTTTGTGGCCCAGGTCCTTGTCATTGCTAGTTCCACAAAATAAGAAAGGGAAAGGGGAGTGACTGTATCAGGGGAGTATGGTTTAAGGTGGTTTTGCATCTTGTTTTCCAGAATGAGCAAGAGTTACTCCAGGTGGCTAAAGAGAACCTAATAGCCCAAGTGGAGCATCTGCAAGCATCGATTGCAGAGGCCAAGGCTCAGGCAAGGGCCGCTGGGGTCCTGGAGGAAGACCTGAAAACAGCTCGCTCAGCACTGGAACTGAAAAACGAGGAGGTGGCAAGTGAGCGTGAGAGAGCTCAGGCTCTGCAAGAGCAGGGCGAGCTGAAGGTGGCCCAAGGGAAAGCTCTGCAAGAGAATTTGACTCTCCTGGCTCAGACCCTCTCTGACAGAGATAGGGAAGTGGAGACTTTGCGAGGGGATATCCAGGAATTGGAGAAGCAACGGGAAATGCAGAAGGCTGCTTTGGAACTGCTATCTCTGGACCTAAAAAAGAGGAACCAAGAGGTGGATCTGCAGCAAGAACAGATTCAGGAGCTGGAGAAGTGTAGGTCTGTTCTAGAGCACCTGCCCATGGCCGTCCAGGAGCGAGAGCAGAAGCTGATTGTGCAGGGTGAGCACATCAAAGAGCTCGAGAAGGATCGGGAGACTCAGAGGAACATCTTGGAGCATCAGCTTGTAGAACTTGAGAAGAAGGACAAAGAAATTGAGTCCCAGAGAGGGCAAGTTCAGGATCTGGAAAAGCAGTTAGTTACTCTGGAATGCCTGGCCCTGGAACTGGAGGAAAACCATCACAAAATGGAGTCCCAGCAAAAGCTGATCAAGGAGCTGGAGGGCCAGAGGGAAATGCAGAGAGTGGCTTTGACCCACCTGACTCTAGACCTAGAAGAAAGGAGCCAGGAGCTGCAGGCACAGAGCAGCCAGATTCATGAACTGGAAAGCCACAGCACCCTTCTGGCAAGGGAGCTGCAGGAGAGGGACCAGGAGCTAAAGTCCCAACAAGGACAGATCGAGGAGCTGCAGAGGCAGAAAGAACATCTAACTCAGGACCTTGACAGGAGAGACCAGGAGCTGATGCTGCAGAAGGAGAGAATTCAGGTTCTAGAAGATCAAAGGATGCTGCAGACTAAGATCCTAGAGGAGGACCTAGAACAGATCAAGCTGTCCTTGAGAGAGCGGGGCCGGGAGCTGGCCTCTCAGAGGCAGCTGATGCAGGAGCGGGCAGAGGAAGGGAAGGGCCAGAGTAAAGCGCAGCGTGGGAGCCTGGAGCACATGAAGCTCATCCTGCGTGACAAGGAGAAGGAGGTGGAATGCCAGCAGGAGCAGATCCAGCAACTTCAGGAGCACCAGGACCAGCTGGAGCAGCAGCTCCAGGACCTGCACAGGAAAGTGGAAGAGACCAGCCTACTCCTGACACAGCGAGAGCAGGAGATAGTGGTCCTGCAGCAGCACCTACAGGAGGCAGGGGAGCAGAGGGAGGTGAGAGAGCAGTCCCTTCAGGCTCAGTTGGGAGAGGCTCAAAGGGCACTGGCCCAGCAGGACCAGGAACTTGAGGCCCTGAAGCAGGAACAGCGGCAGACCCAGGGGGAGGAGGAGAGTATGAAGGAAAAGGCGAGCAAGCTGCAGGCAGCTCTGGAGCAAGCCCACTCGACACTGCAGGAGTGCCAGGGAGAGCTTGAGGACCACAAAGAGCAGGTGCGAAGGCTCCAAGAAGAGCTGGCAGCAGAGGGACGGCGGGTGCAGGCCCTGGAGGAGGTGTTGGGGGACCTGAGGGCTGAGTCTAAGGAGCAAGAGGAGGCCCTGCTGGTCCTCCAGCAACAGTGTGCTGAGCAGGCGCAGGAGCGTGAGGTGGAGACCAGGGCCCTGCAAGACAGCTGGCTGAAGGCCAAAGCCATGCTCAAGGAACAGGAGCAGGAGCTGGAGGCTGTTCGAGCAGAAAGCCAGTCCTTCCAGCATCACGGAGAGGCTGCCCGGGGCCAGGCTGAGGCTCTGCAGGAGGCCCTCAGCAAGGCTCAGGCGTCACTGCAGAAAAAAGAACAGCATCTGCTTAGACAGGCAGAACTGAGCTGCAGTCTGGAGGCCAGCACTGCCACACTGCAGGCTACCTTGAACACCTGCCAAGCACGTGTCTTGCAGCTGCAGGAGGACCTGAGGATGCGAGAAGGTGAGATCCAGGACCTGGGCCTCCGACACCAGGAGGACATGCAGCAGCTCCAGCAGGCACTTTCCCAGAGGGATGAAGAGCTGAGACAACAGAAGGAACAGGGGCAGCTGCAAGAGAAGCAGAATTGGGGTCAGGAGAGAGAAGAAGAAGAGATGAGGAGCCTTCATCAGAGGCTAAAGGAGCTACAGCTGACTCTAGCACAAAAGGAGGAAGAGATCCTGGAGCTGAGGGAGGCCTCACACCACAGGGCCTTTCCAGTGGAGGAACCATCTCCAAAATTTGAGTCTTTAGGGCCCAGGCTACAGCGGGAGCCAGAGCAGCTACAGGCAGCCCTGAGGCAGACAGAAGCCAGGGAGATTGAGTGGAGGGAGAAGGCTCAGGACTTGGCACAGTCCCTGGCCCAGAGCAAGGCCAGTGTCAGCAATCTGCAGGAGGTAACCATGTTTCTACAGGCTTCTATCCTGGAGCGAGATTCAGAACAGCAGAGGCTGCAGGTAAGTCACTCCCAGAGGAATGAGGGGCAGGTGACAGAGCCCCATGTGGCTGAGCTCAGGCACTGCCTGCACCCTGAGTCTTATAGCACCTCAGAGGGTATGAGACAGCTGATACCACAACCACCTCAACATAAGTGGGATTTGGCTGCTGTGCTAGTCTAGGGGATACAAAAAAGGTAAGACACCCACAGTATCCCCCAAAGAGTGTAAGATACCCACAGTCCCTCCCTCCCTCACAGAGCTCAGTCTAATTGATAAGCAACTATAATGCAGTGTAGTTAGTGCCTAATAGGGAAAGTTTGCTGTGCTCCAAGCATGCTGATGGGATACCCAACCTTTCCTGGGAGTGAGTCCCCAAAGGCTTCCTGGTAGAAGTAGTGTTTGAGATTAGATTTAAGCCAGGTGCGGTGCTTATGCCTGTAATTCTAGCACTCTGGGAGGCCTACATAGGAGGATGGCTTGGGCTCAGGAGTTCAAGACTAGCCTGAGCAAGAGTAAAAACCCCGTCTCTACTAAAAGTAGAAAAACTAGCTGGGCACTGAGGGAGGCATCTGTAATCTCAGCTACTTAGGAGGCTGAACCAGGAGGATCACTTGAATCCGGGATTTGAGGTAGCTGTGAGATAGGCTGATGCCACTGCACTCTAGCCTGGGGAACAGAGTAAGACCTTTTGTCAAAACAAAAAGGGGTGGTGGTGACTAGGTGCCTATAGCACAGTGGTTACAGCATCGGCCACATACACAGAGGCTGTTGTGTACAAACCCAGCCCAGGCCAGCTAAACAACGACAACTGTAACAAAAAATAGCCAAGTGTTGTGGCAGTCGCCTGCAGTTTCAGTTACTTGGGAGGCTGAGGCAAGAGAATTGCTTAAACCCAAGAGTTGGAGTTTGCTGTGAGTTGTGATGCCGCAACACTACCAAGGGTGACAAAGTAAGACCCTGTCTCCAAAAAACAAAGGCAATAGGCACAGTGGCTCATGCCTATAATCCTACTACTATGGAAGGCTGCAGTAAATTGCTTGAACTCAGGAGTTCGAGACTAGCCTGAGCAAGAGTAAGATCCTGTCTCAACTAAAAATAGAAAAACTAACTGGGCATTGTTGCAGGTGCCTGTAGTTCTAGTTACTTGGGAGGTTGAGGCCAGTGGATCACTTGAGCCCGAGAGTTTGAGCTTGCTGTGAGCTAGATGCCAGAGCATTCTACTCAGAGCCACATAGTGAGACTCTGTCTCAAAAAAAAAAAAAAAATACAGTTCTATAGTTTATTAGCTGTGCAACCCTGGCTAGGGGACTTCACTCCTCTGAACTTTGATTTCTTATTTATAAAAATGATAGGAAAAAGGAAATGATAATCATGAGATGAGTTAGGATGTATCCTTGAGTAGATCCCTTTCTGTTCTCTTTATTTCATCCATCTATAAAATAAAGGTTCTGGACCAAAATGGCTATGAAGTGCTTGGGGAAAAAAGCACCCAGTAAGTGTAACTTCTTTCTTATTTCCAGGCCCATTCTTACAGACACAGTGAGAGTAAGTATGTAATTGGTCAGAGGCATTCCCTACCTCTTAAGTAACTCTTATGTTACTGAGCAATATTCACTCAAGAGTGTAACTCACCTGCTCCCACCGTCAAACACTCAGGGACATCTGTCATAGGCAGCCCTGCATCACAGTAGTATCATTTTTTATTTTAAGCATTTTGTGTGCCAGGTAGCGTTACTCTCACTTTCTTCTACTAGTACCCTAAAAAGTAGGAACTGTGTGCCTTATTTTGTTTGTTTTGTTTTATTTTGAGACAGGGTCTCACTCTGTTACCCTGGGTAGAATGCCATGGCGTTATAGCTCACAGAAACCTCAAACTCATGGGCTCAAGTGATCCTCTTGCCTCAGCCTCCCGAGTAGCTGGGATTACAGGTGCCTGCCACACTCGGCTGGGTTTTCTATTTTTAGTAGAGATGGGGTCTTGCTCTTGCTTAGGCTGGTCTTGAACTCCTGAGCTTAAGTGATCCACTCATCTCGGCCTTCCAGAGTGCTAGAATTACAGCTGTGAGCCACCAAGTCCATCCTTATTTTGTAGTGGAGGAATGTCAGTTCAGAGAGGTTAAGTAACTTCTCCAGCTCTTTTTTTCTCTCTCTACCCCTCTCTCCCCCATATCTATCTACTTCTCTCTCCTCTCTTTCTTTCTCTTTCTCGCTCTCTCTCTCTCCCACCCTTCCTCTCCCCTCCTCCTTAACACTGCTGTGCAGCATCCCCCACCAATAAAGACCTTTTATACCAAAAAAAAAAAAGTAACTTCTCCAAAGTCACACAGTTAGTAAATGGCAAAACTAGAATTAGATCTGAGTGATGTATCTCTAGAGCTCAGGCTTTTTTACCACTGAGCTCTTCCTCTCTTCCAAACAACCTGCACCCCCACACTCTTCTCCCCTCTTCTTGACCATTATCATTTATGAAATGGGGGTCCTAGAAAATATCTAGCATTAGGTTTCCCAACTTATCTAAAACGATTTGACTCTCAGGGCTTAATTCGTGTCTCATGGTACAGGTAGTCATTTTATAAGTGAGGAAATTAGGATTTGGGGAGAGCTCATATTTTGATCAGAATCATAGCCAGTAAGTATTCCAGCCCTGTGACTCAAGTCCCTATTCTTTATCACATCTTTGCTGCAAGTTATTTCTTAGCTTTATGAGAGCTCCAAAATGAGATGTCAGACTCGGGTCCCAGCTCACTTGCTATTTCCCCATGTATCCTTGAGTAGATCCCTCTCTGCTCCTTTGTTTTATCCATCTAGAAAGTGAATATTTTGGACTAAAATAGTGCAGAGGCTCCTGGGAAAATAAGACTATAACCTGATGAGAAAACTGAAGCGGTTGTTCTGAGGATGGAGGGTGGAGTAGGTATGGATTTGAAGTTGGTAGGGTATGATTTTTTTTTTTTTTTTTGAGACAGAGCCTCAAGCTCTCACCCTGGATAGAGTGCAGTGGCATCACAGCTCACAGCAACCTCCAATTCCTGGGCTCAAGCAAGTCTCTTGCCTCCACCTCCCAAGAAGTTGGGGCTACAGGCGCCCGCCACAACGCCCGGCCATTTTTTTGGTTGCAGCCGTCGTTGTTTGGCAGGCCCGGGCTGGATTCGAACCCGCCAGCTCAGGTGTACGTGGCTGGCGCCTTAGCCCATTGAGCCACAGGCGCCAAGCCGACAGGGTATGATTTTGTTCCACTGCTCTGTACCCCCAGGATGAGCTGGAGCTCACCAGGCAAGCTCTGGAGAAGGAGCGGCTATACAGCTCAGGCTTAGCCAGCAGAGCAGAGCCGGCGTCCAGCGGAGGGCAGGGAGTACAGCTCGGGGAGGTGAGTGAACTGGAGCCTGGAGGGAAGAGATGACCTGGGGGGACCTTCTGTCCAGGGGCTTGTCCTCTTCTCTTGGGAATTAGGTTTCTGAAGCTCAAATCTACCAGATTGGTCCCTTTTCCCTCTAACTGTTCAGCTACCTGTCCTAGGGGCTGCCTAGGGGGGGATTTACAGGTCTTTCCTACAGTTCCCAGGAATGGAGAAGCAGCAGCCATGGAGACAAAGGCTCGAATACCTGCAGCATGCGGTGGCACGGCTGGAGATTGACCGGAGCATGTTGCAGCACCACAACATTCAGCTGCGGACCACATTGGAGCAGGTAAGTAGCGTCTGCTGTCCTCAGCTCCCTTCTTTGAGGTCTGGTGGGTATGGATTTCCACTTCCCATGCAGCCCCCAGAGCAGGGATCAGTAAACTACAGCCTGTGGGCCAAACCCAACCCATTGCCCATTTCTGAAAATTAAATTTTATTGGAACATAGCCAAGCATTGTCTGTAAATGCTCCCCTGATACACAGGGTAGTTGAATAGTTGTGGTAGAGATAGAATGGTCCACAAAGCCTACAATCCTCACTACAGAGGAAGTTTGCTGACCTTCTCTCCAAAGGCCTGAGAGGCTGGCTTTGTACTTAGGGCTGCCCTAGCATGAGTAGCTCAGCCCAGGAGTTTTTCTCCCATGGCTTCTGTCCCCTTACACATATACCCAGACATGCACTGGCCTCCTCTGGAGCAGGGCAGCTCTACTCCGGTCTGGAGCCAACCCAAGCCATGATTTCTCCCTTGCACTTTGACAGGTAGAGCAAGAACGGTGGAAGCTGAAGAGGGATTCCATACGTGCATCCCGGGCAGGGGCCCTGGAGGTCACCAAGGCCACAGCTTCATCATCCACACTGCAGGTTTACTTATTTCTTCCTCAGAGTCCAACTCCAGCTACTAGAAGTTCAGCCCTCTTCATGGCATATCCGAGGCCACTGTGGGAGGGCGGGAAGAGCTGCCTCACCAGTCCAGAGTTCGGCCTCACTCAGCACAACTCAGTCTGTGCCTGCCCTGAGAAGGAGGCCCAGTGACAGGGGCTAGGGTGGTGGCCAGCCCGTGGGGCTCTGGTCAGGATCCATGGCACTTGGTGTTGTGCAGCACTCATCAGTGCCTGATGCACCTAGGAGCTTGATCGCAGCTTTGCAGATCTCTTAGGCTTCCTTGCTCCTTGTAGTGCTAAGTTTACAGAATTAGGGTCTATGGTCTTTCCTGGAGCCAGAATTTCTTTTGGGGGTTAGAGGTCTGGGGAAGGCTGAGGTGTGGCCATCAGCAGACAGCCTTGTAGCCTGGCCAGGGAGTGTGTAGGGTGACTGACCATCTCTCAGTCTTCATGCCTGCCCTTTATCAAAAGTTTTCCAGGCCAGGCTCAGTGCCTGTGGCTCAACGGGCTAAGGCGCCAGCCATGTACACCTGAGCTGGCGGGTTCGAATCCTGCCCGGGCCCACCAAACAACAATGACGGCTGCAACCAAAAAATGGCCAGGCGTTGTGGCGGGCACCTGTGGTCCCAGCTACTTGGGAGGCAGAGGCAGGAGACTCGCTTGAGCCCAGGAATTGGAGGTTGCTGTAAGCTGTGATGCCATGGC
>CAUYON010133449.1:0-12458 GCA_963573935.1 Arctocebus calabarensis
CCCCCGGGCCTGTGCGAGGCAGCTGCAGTATCTCTGTCTCCTCTCAGCCTGCCTCTGCCGCTGCCAAGGAGAACGAAGTAAGCGCGCCAGGCCGGGGAGCCCCCTGCTCCCTCGGACAGACGAAGCCGAATCTCAGGACCGGGCCCTGGGTGTTCGTTCTTCTTTGTCGGCTGCAGCGAAGCCCTCCACCCGGGCTGGGCACCGGCGTTTTGGGGGGAATTTTCACAGTAAAGGCGCAGGGCCTCGGCCCAGAGACTCTGAGAGGTCTAGCGTGGGTGGTTTTTAGAGCTCTAAAGAGGCAGCCAGGACTGGGAACCGGCAGGGGTCCGAAGGCAAGATCCGGGTGAACTGGCAGTAGGTAGGGGTCCGTCCTCGCCATGACAGCTGAGAGAGGGCTCAGCTCCACGCCGGGAGCCAGGCCTAGTGCTCAGTTCTTACTTCATCTTGCCCTTTTACAGAGAAAGAAACTGGGACTCATAATAAGGAACTGATGCAGAGAGAAACTGGTTTGCCTTGGGGCAGTAAGTTCTGAGTCTGATTGAGGAAGAGGCTGCAAGGACAGAGAAGGTGCATTTGGGACAGGGCCCACCCGCCTTCAGTGTTTTTCACTTGGGTTAGGGGTTGAAAGGCACATACTTTCTGGTCCGCTGTCCTGCTTACCAGTGGCTGGCACATGGCTGCTGCCTCACTCCACCTGCCTGGTCTGCTCTCCCAGTCCAGCGACTAGAGAGGACCCTTAAGCTCAGGACCAGCCCAGTTGTTTTCATGTCACCCTTGATCAAGTGGTGTGACCAGTCTATGTAGGCCTTTCTCCTGGCTTGCATGTGGAAGCTTGGGGCTCTCAGCTTGGAAGCACCTCCACAAGACAGGTTGTATACAGGTGAGAGCGCAGTGTAAGCTCAACTTGGTGTTTTCCCTGGACAGGAACTTTGAATGGGAATTTCTCCCTGTACTGTTGAAGGCCTGGTCCTCAGCAAGGGAAGTTTAGAATAAGTGACCTCTACTTATCATGTCTGAAGTTGATGAAGCTGAGGCAGTGCTTCCTTCAGTGGACTGATTGCATGGCTGCCTGTACCTGGGGTTGGGGAGAGAGGGGGGTCCAGCAACCCTAAAAGCACAAGAGAGGGAGGGCAGCAAGGAAGTGGAAATGCAGCAGCTCTCCCTTGACTGTGCCACAGCCTTGGGGAGCAGCTCTCCCAAGGCTGGGCAGCCATGAGGCACAGTCCCTCTGTGCTCAGCCCCCCCTGGTGCCAGGATATGCTCATTCTTTGTTTTCATTTCTGAGTTCCATGTGGATTAGAATCCAGTCTCCCTGTGATTGGGAATGTGAGCATCATGGGTAGAATCAGTAAGGACAGTAGCACTGACCTGCAAGACCCTTTGCCCACAAATTCCTTATGGCTGGCTGTGTGACCAGGGGCAGTACCTGATCCTCTCTGTGCCCATTTTATTTTTAAACAAATAAAAATAGAGACAGAGTCTGACATGCTCAAACAAGGGCTGACAATAGGCTGTTTTTTCATTTTTGGCTGGGCTGGGTTGAACCCGCCACCTCCAGTATATGGGGCCAGTGCCCTATTCCTTGAGCCACAGGTGCCACCTAGGGGAGTTGACTGTTTTTATTGACTGCTCTAGTTTTGTGTGTAGTTTTCTTGGATCTCAGCTGATAATTCTCTCCTGTAGGTCTATCTGCCATAAGTCCTTCCCCTGCTGGGCCTCCTGTGGCAGGCATTGGAGCCTGGAATGAAAAGGCCTTGATTAGGTTCCATCGTGTTGCTGGTGGGCTGTGCATCCTTGGTACAATTCTTCACCTTTTCAAGCCTCTGTTTCCTGATCTGAGATGCAGGATAATGATAGAGCCTGCCTCCTAGGTGCACACAAGCAGCAGAGTGGTGAGCATAGCCACTGAGTGCTGAGGGTGCTGAGATGGTACCTCTGGCCCCTGTGAACCCTGAGTGAATCACCTCCCTGGAGAACAGGAGTAGGGCTCTGGGAAACAAGACCAAAGGTCTCCTGGGCCAACAGGTATAGCCTGAGCTATTGTTTCCCATGCAACCTGATCAGGATGGCCAGGACTATGAATTTGGCAAAGAGCTGGCCAAGGCTTCATTGCCGAAGTGGGCCTGGGTGCCCCTGTCCCCCAGAGCCCAGCTTCAGTCTTGAGAGAACATGCCCCTGCTATAGCTGGGTGAGTCCTCAGTGCACACTCAGACAGAAGACTGTGACACTACCTTTATTAGACCAACAATGGACATGAGTACAGGTTTACAGAGCTGTTTCTCCTGTATGGGGCCACCACCACCGGGGACCTCTGGGATGGCAATGCAAGAGAAAGTGGGGCCCAGAGCTGTAGGGTGACTGATGGGGTCTTCCTGGGGCCTCTGTTGCCCAAGTCACCATCAAGGGAGGGTACAGGCAGGCAGGGAGCATGGTCCACCTGGGAACAAAGTGCTGTCCCCACCGAGACATATACCTGGGAAGGGGAAGCTACTACAGTGGAGAAAAGAACTGGAACACTAGAGGGGGATCTATGCCAGGAGCCCCAGGATCTAGAGCCCTCTGTTCTCCGTCTGTGAGAAAGCCCATTCCCACGGCTCAGCGCCTGTGGCTCAATGGGCTAAGGCACCAGCCATGTACACCTGAGCTGGCGGGTTCAAATCCAGCCCGGGCCGCCAAACAACAATGACGGCTGCAACCCAAAAATGGCTGGGCGTTGTGGCAGGCGCCTGTAGTCCCAGCTACTTGGGAGGCAGAGGCAAGAGACTTGCTTGAGCCCAGGAATTGGAGGTTACTGTGAACTGTGATGCCATAGCCCTCTATCCAGGGTGACAGCTTGAGGCTCTGTCTCAAAAAAAAAAAAAAAAAGCCAGAAAGCCCATTCCCATTCCCATTCCCTCCCTTGTCCTCCCTATACTCCTGCACCCCCAAAATACTGAGAAGAAAAAGCTTCCCCCAAGGAGGGTCCTGCAGAGAACACAAGCCCAAATGAACTCTTGGGGCCAGGAAAACAATGTGTATAAATATATAGGCTGTGCATATTATATAAATGTATCTATATATGTATATATATACATGCACAGTTTAGGAGTGAGTGGCTGCTGTGCCCCAGCATCTTAGCCTCAAGTCGCATCCCTCTTCCTCTGTTGTGAGGCACCCTGTGGGTTTCTGGCCACCTGTGCCTTCACTTGAAATCAAGAGTCCTAGTGTTAGGAATATAGAGGGACTGGGTCTGGCGGCCGCGTTGTGGTGTGGTGTTGAGAACATCCACACTTTTGCGGCTTGAACACACCACATCAGCCACAAAGCTGGTGCAGTCGCTGCAGACATCCTTGAGGACAAAGCCATGGGTATAAATATGGGGGAACTCCTCCTCCACACTTCGCCACTGTGGCCCCTGCAGGGATCTAGGACAGAATGGAGGACCAATGTGGGAAACCTAGCCAGGGTGCCAGATCTCCCTTGTACTCACACCAAATCCACCCTTTCCTCCATGCCCACAGCCAGCCCCATGCCTTCTGTGTTGTCAGGCACCCTGTGGGTTTCTCTAAAAAGTACAGCTAGCAAAGCTCATCCCTGCAGACTCTGCCTTGACTACCCACATCCAGTCTCCATCTCACACTACTCAGACCCTCCAAAATGATTTAATCTCAAAATAGCTACCTTGGATTCCCTTTTCCTTGGAGGTGTCCCAGCAAACAGACAAAGCCAGCTCCCAAGTCATGGCTAATGCCTGACCACAGCAACATTGGCAATAAGACAAAGAACTCACTGAAAGGCGTCTCTTCTCGGGGTTGGTGTGGTTTTGGCAGTAGATGTCCCCTGAGGACTCTCAAAGCCCAGTGTGTAGACAGGGATGTGTGCGAACTTCTTAGAAGGCATTTTCATCTGCAGCACAGAGGGAGGTGTGGTCAGGCATCCAAGGGGACAGTTCAGAACAGTGCTGGGAGCACCCTCTCCCTGCTCTGGGGGCCACATAGCAGCCAGAGATGTCCATTCTCTCCTGGCCCCAGAGTTCATTTGGGCTTGGGTTCTCTCCTGTCTGCCTTTGTCTGAAGACTTTGTGTGCATCTCCTTGGTAGTTAGACACACCCTACCCGATTTTCTGCTCATCTAGGCAGGGACTTCTTAGGGGGCAGGAGCTTTGCCTTTTTATATCACAGGATCTACCACCATTCCCTGCACACAAGATTTAACATTGAGCTGGGTGTGGTGGGTCATGCCTGTATCCTAGCACTTTGGGAGGTCAAGGTAGGAGGATCGCTTGAGACCAGGAGTTCAAGACCAGCCTGAGCAACATGATGAGACCCTGTCTCTACTAAAAATTAAAATTAGCTGGGTGTAGTAAAACATGTGTCTATAATCTGAGCCCAAGCAATCTTCCAGCTGAGGCAGGAAGATTGCTTGGGCCCAGGCATTTGAGATTGCTGTGAGCTATGATGATGCCACTGCAGCCTAGCCCAGGCATCAGAGCAAGACCCTGTCTCAAAAAATAAAAATTAAAAAAATTGATGAGGCGGAAGTTTCGCTATTGCCAAATATTAGGGTATAAAATAAGAGTTTAAAAAGGGTGGTGGTAGGGTGGTGCCTGTGGCTAAGTGAGTAGGGTACTGGCCTCATTATACCGAGGGTGGCGGGTTCAAACCCGGCCCTGGTCAAACTGCAACAAAAAAAAAATAGCTGGGGCTCGGCTCCTGTGGCTCGACGGGCTAAGGTGCCAGCCACGTACACTTGAGCTGGCAGGTTCGAATCCAGCCCAGGCCCGCCAAACAACAATGACTGCAACAACCAAAAAACATGGCTGGGCGTTGTGGCGGGCGTCTGTAGTCCCAGCTACTTGGGAGGCAGAGGCAAGAGACTCGCTTGAGCCCAGGAATTGGAGATTGCTGTGAGCTGTGATGCCACAGCACCGTATCCAGAGTGACAGCTTGAGGCTCTGTCTCAAAAAAAAAAAAAAAAAAAAAATGGCTGGGTGTTGTGGTAGGCACCTGTGGTCCCAGCTACTCCGGAGGCTGAGACAAGAGGATTGCCTAAGCCTAAGAGTTGGAGGTTGCTGTGAGCTGTGATACCATAATACTCTACGGAGGGCAACAAAGTGAGACTCTGTCTCTTAAAAAAAAAAAAAAAGTGGTAAAAGTCCCTCTCAGGCAGATTCTGAGCTAAGGCATTACGAGATAACATACTTGTAAATATGATTATCCATTGACCTCTGTGTACACCCACACATGATCATATAGCCGAACTGCAATAAAACACTCAAGAGAATCACTTAACCCAAGAGTTTGAGGTTGCTGTGAGCTGTGACACCACAGCATTCTACTGAGAGCAACATAGTGAGACTCTGTCTCAAAAAAAAAAACAAAAAAACAAAAAAAACACCTACAAGGATTTTTAGAAACTACACACAGTCTTGGAAAATGTAGGAATGGATTCTGGCTGGAAGAGGGGATGGATGAGGTGAAGACAGAATCACCCAACATAAGACAGCAGAGCCCCTGTCCTACCTCAGCCAAACCCCAAAGATCCCAAATGATCCTCACCTTTATGCTACAGGACGTGCAGATGGCTCTGGAAGGGAATGGAGGGGAGGTAGTATCAGTAGGGAAGAGGCCCACAAAGCAGCAGCTACAGGCCAGCCTCCATGTC
The DNA here is from genome assembly GCA_963573935.1 of Arctocebus calabarensis. Taxonomy (NCBI): domain Eukaryota; kingdom Metazoa; phylum Chordata; class Mammalia; order Primates; family Lorisidae; genus Arctocebus; species Arctocebus calabarensis. The sequence goes on from CAUYON010133449.1 coordinate 5,644, forward strand.
CCATCCCCAGTGACCCCACTGACTCCATCCTGGCTCAAACCATCCTTGCCTTCTGCTTGACCCCTGGGTACTTCAGGACTGTAGATTCATTTTACTCTAAAACCTTGCTTTTCTTCATACTTAGCTGAATACCCAAAACACTTGTGCCCTCAGTGATCTCTCTGGTCCAGCTTTCTCACATCCCATACTGCTGTGTGCCCAGCACTCCTCACTGTAGGAGAGCTGTCTTCAGCTAGAAAAGCCTCAACTCATATGCTCAGTTTTAAGCAATGATTTTTTCTTTTTTTTTTTGAGACAGAGTCTCACTATGTTACCCTAGGTAGAGTGCTGTGGCATCACAGCTCACAGCAACCTCAAACTCTTGGGCTTAAGTGATTCTCTTGCCTCAGCCTCCCAAGTAGCTGGGACTACAGGCGCCCACCACAACGCCCGGCTAAGCAGTGATTAATATTTTTTTATTCTTATACCTGGTTTCAAAAGTGAATACCTTGTAATAATTCACACATTAGAATTACAATTTAGACAGCCCATCCTCAGAGTTAGCTCCTGCTGGCAATAAAGTTTCTATCTTCCAGAATTTTCTAAATATATTTTCAAATAAAATGAGGTACTTTGTACACTATTTTGTAAGAATATGTCAGGGGCTCTTCTTCACATTAGTACAAGTTGTTCAAACGTTCTAAAACAAGGGACTGTATTCTTTTGGATGGATATTTTACAATTCTCTATCAACAAACCTGAGTTTCTTTTGTTTCTGAAAACATAACTGTGCGTGACTTGAATCCTTTTAAATTAACTGAGACTTGTTTTGTGACCCAGAATATGGTCTATCTTGGTAAATGTTCCATGTGCACTTGAGAGTGTGTATTCTGCTGTTGTGTGGTGCCCATAAATGCTAGTCAGACCCAGTTAGCTGGTAGTCATGATGGTCACATCTGTACCCTTAACTTTTTTTTTTTTTTTTTTTGAGGCAGAGTCTTACTATGTTGTCCTCAGTAGAGTGCTGTGGCATCACAGCTCACAGCAACCTCAAACTCTTGGGCTCAAGCTATCCTCTTGCCTCAGCCTCCCAAGTAGCTAGAACTACAGGTGCCCACCACAAAACCTGGCTATTTTTAGAGGCAAGGTCTCTCTGTAGCTCAGGCTGGTCTCAAACCTGTGAGCTAAGGCAATCCACCCACATCAGCCTCCCAAGTGCTGGGATTACAGATGTGAGCCACCACACCCGGCCCTGTACCCTTAACTTTTAACTTGCTATCTATTACTTTATCAATTATTGAGAGAAAAGTATTGAAATATAATTGCAGATTTAACTATTTTTCCTTGTAGTTGTATAATTCTGCCATTTTTGTTTGAAGTATTTTATCTCTGCTACTAAGTGTGTAAATGTTAGGATTGTTATCAATAGTTCCTCCCTTATTATGAAATTAACTACCTTAGTTCTGGTAATATTTTTTGCTCTGAAATCTGTTTTTTTTTTTGAGACAGAGTCTCACTTTATTGCCCACAGTAGAGTGCTGTGGCGTCACAGCCCCTCAGCAACCTCCAGCTCTTGGGCTTAGGCACTTCTCTTCCCTCAGCCTCCCGAGTAGCTGAGACTACAGGTGACTGCTACAACGCCCGGCTATTTTTTGTTGTTGTTGTTGTTGCAGTTTAGCTGGGGCCTGGTTTGAACCCACCACCCTTGGTATATGGGGCCAGCGCCCTACTCACTGAGCCACAGGCACAGCCCTGAAATCTACTTTGTAGGATACGAATGTATCAACTCTGGCTTTCTTTGGACCAATGTCAGTGTGGCATATCTTTCTTCATCCCTCCCCTGGCCCATTTGTGTCTTTATATTTAAAGCACAACTTGTGGTTGGCAGATAGCTGAATCTTGCATTTTTAAAATTCAGTCTGGAAAACTGTCTTTTAATTGAGTTGTTCAGACAGTTTACAGTGAATGTGATGAATGATAGGGTTGTGTTTAAGTCTGTTATCTGGCTACTTATTTTATTTTTGACCCATTTGTTCTTTGTCCCCTCTCTTTTCTACTTTCTTTTGGATTGAGTATTTTTTATGATTTTATCTTATTTCCTTTGTTGATTTATCAGCTGTAACTCTTCTTTACTCTTCACTTGTAAATATGGGGTACAAGTGGTTTTTTGATACATGGATGAATTGGATGATGGTGAAGTCGGGGTAGCCTCAGAAACTCTTGTTGTATTTAGTAGCTGCTTTGGGACTTATCTTTAACTTACACAGTCTACTTCCAAGTAATATCACACCATTCCATGTACAGTGTAGAGACCTTCAGGAGTAACATCTGCCCTCCCCTCTCCCTGGCCTTAATGCTGTTATAGCATACTTGCTTATACAGATGTTACAGACTCTGTAACAGAATGTGTACAGAATGAATTGACATTCATTTTTTCTTGTTTTGTTTTTTGCATCCCTAGTCACCTTTGACTGGATGCCAGACATATTATATTGCTGAATACTGTGTACTTCTTAAATTGCTGCTCTTGAGCTTTATTCAGGGAAGCAGTTAAGACACTTGGGAGTAATTTGGTCCCTTAAGATCTTGCTTCTGTGATGTCAGTTGGGCCTGAAGCAAGCTCAGTTTGAGGCTCCTTATTCCATACTAGTGGGTTGAGCCCTTGCTACGCTGCACTGACCTGGAGGACTTAACACACATGGTACACACTAGAACATTCTGTAATCACGAAAAGTCGGTCAGCCCCAGCTAAGGGCTTCCTACCTCCTCCCCCTTGTGGGTTTACAGCCAAGTGTTTGCATAATACTCACCTTTTGCAAAAGAGACAAGTAGGTGGCCATGAAAACAGTGGGAACCTGGCCCGGCAGCAGCAGCAAATCTGTGGGAAAGCCTGGTTAGAGTCCAGAATTGAACAGAATTCACTAGGGTCTGGCCTTGTCCTTGCCCCCTTAGGCCTCTGGAGCAGACAAGGGCCCAACCCACCTTCCCCTTCTTCAGACCACTGAAGAGCTCCTTGTTCTGAAGAAATTTCTCCATCTCAGCCTTCACCAGCACACGGCGCACGTCCATCACCTCCTCCACGGTCAGGGCGAGACTCTCCACAGGATGGCTGAACTCCTGGGGGCAGGGCCAAGGGGTTGTACCCACTGGGCCTCAGGGATAAGACCTTCCAAGCAGGATTCTCTCCACAGTGTTTCTCCTTCCCTAAGGACCCTTCGTCTTCCTGGCCTCCAAACAAGCCTGGCCAATCCCTAAAACAGGCATGCCTCAGCCTGCCACCCAGTCCTGAAAGACGCACATGAGCCTAGCTCTGTGATGAGGCCCTGCCACCCTCACAACACATTCCTCTGCTCCTCTTAGCACCCCATGCTTGTCCAAGGTGCCCCCAGCTGCAGACACACCACAGCTGACCCAAGCCAGCCATAGCGTCTCATGTCCGCACTGCCCCTAGGAGGCCCACAACCCTCTGACATGCTGCCTCCCTCTCTCTGTGCACTTGGTGCAGCTGTGTCCTGACCACCTGCTCTGAGGCTGCTTGATATCGAGTTGACCTGTTTTTGCCCCCTGGAGTTTAGCCTAGCACTTGATGCTTGACCAACCCAAGCTGCAGTTTTCTCTTCTGCAAAATGGGTCTGTACTTTAGCTCCACTGAGATGACACATGAAAATCGCTGACACAGGAACTCACACTCAGATCTCAAACGTTAGCTGTCACCACAGATGCAGGTGGGAGCACAGGCTGTGAGGGCGAATCTGTTCCAGAGTCACCATGCTGATCCTGTTTCAGACACAGGCTACTTCCTGGCACTTGGGAGATCTCTGACCCTGCACTCTCTACTCTAACCTGAGGCACCAGGGATCCTGGCTTCTGTCTTCGGGTGCTGGATAGTGTGGTTTGTGTTTGAACAGTTCCCTCCATACCTCACACCTGTTGCACTAATGCTATGGCCAAGAGAGTTCATGCTGGGTGACACAGATCAGCAGCTGTTTCTCAGAGGAGGCTGAGCTCGGGGTGGACTAAAGGGGATTGGGTCCTCTGATGTGTGACAGTGGAAGCTTCCAGATACCATTTATGATATCTTGGAGCTGACAAGTCGCTTATGTGACTTGTGGTCATTTAAAACCAGGTCCTCTTAGTCCTTGAGTTAAGAAGAAGGCCAGATTACCCTCTGTCTTAGAGAATAGACTGGACTTGGTGAATCCCTCAATAGGAGCAGTGTGCCACTCCTGAGACTCAGTTATAAGATGCACTGAGATTTCCACCCTGCTCTCTCCTGAACCACATGCCCTGGGAGGTGCCAGTGCTGTGCTGTGAGGACTCAATAAGCCCAACAAAGAGGCCATATAGTCAGGTGAGAGCACCTGGGCAGCAAAATCACTGGCCCCAGTCAAGCCTTCAGCTGTGAATGCAGGCTCTGCTGCCATCCTGATGGCAACCTCAAAAATCCTGAGCCACAGCCACCCAGTGCAGATGCTTCTGGGTCCCTGCCCCGGAAACTTGAGGCAGTGTTATTATAAGATCCAAATTGTGAGATAGGGTAGAGCCTATGGCTCATTGAGTAGGGTGCTGGACCCATATAATGAGGGTGATGGGTTCCAACCTGGCCCCAGTCAAACTGCAACAAAAAAAATAGCTGGCCATTGTGGCAGGCACCTGTATTCCCAGCTACTCAGGAGGCTGAGACAAGAGAATCGCCTAAGCCTAAGAGCTGGAGGTTGCTGTGAGCTGTGATGCCATAGCACTCTACCAAGGGTGATAAAGTGAGACTCTGTCTTTAAAAAAAAAATAAAAAATAAAACAAATTGTGAGATAAATTCTTACACAGCAATAGGTAACTGACCCTGGACTGACAGGGGCAAGCTTTAACCTTTGGGTTGGAGAATATTAATAGTGCCTTATTTTTATATAGCACTTGTTCTCATCTGAGTTTCTCAATGGGTGATTGCAACCACACTATCAACATCACACACCTGCAGGGTGCACTGTAAGGATGTAGTCCTGTGATCCTTCATTTGATAAAACCATACATCAAAACTTGGGTCAAAGGTCAGACAAAATCTATAGCTAATCGAACTCAGGTCCCAAGCACAACCAGAGTCAGTTTTGACACAGTGAAACTATCCGTAAGGCGGAGGGTGTGCAGGTTTGCCACCTGCCTCAACCCCCATAGGGACCACACCAACCAACCTCAACTGTCTGTCCCTGTCTTTGGGGACCACAGTGCTGATGTGCCCAGTAGGTGGCAGTGAAGACCCAGCTCCCAGAGGGGCACAACCTCCTGCCAAACACAGGGTCAAGCTACACCCACAGGACAGAGGCCCCCTTACTCCTGAATCCCAGGCTGATGTCTCAAACAGTGAAGGGAAGGGGGACACTCAAGAGGCCCCCGGCCACCCCAACGGCAACGCATCTCTCACCAGCCACAGGTGTTTGGTTTCTGGGACCACAGAGGTCTCTGCTCTGTCCTCCATGGAGCCCAGGTTGCTGAGTGGAGGGCAGCTGGAACCAGGCCTGGACTGGACACTCCCAGGACAAGAACCTGGAGGCAGAGCAGAGGCCCTGTCAATGATACTGGCAGTTCAGGTAGGGTAAGTCCATGTGGAGGGGACAGAGAGATGGGTGGAAGATACACCACCCTTGTCAGGACCTTTGTCAGGAACATCAGACCCTGAAGGGTCACTGCATCTGAGATTCACAAATGTGCTGACATCAGGAGTCCAGTGGTGCCAGTAGCAGCCATGGCCCCCCAGCCTGCTGCACACGCTGCCACTGGAGACCAGGGCCAGCTGGGTGGGGGAGCCCTGGGATAAGCATAAGGTTTGGAGTTGACCTGACCTGGCCCTTTCAACACTGTACATGAGTCTTAAGTATCAAGTTGGGTCATTCCGTGTGTGGCCAGCAGGCTACAGGACTGCTCCAGGTGACCTGGTTGACAGATAGGACGCCTGGCCATGCCTGGTGGGATAAGGTTGGTGGGGGTGACCAGGACCCATGTCTAAGCAGTACTCTACAGAGATTAGTCCTTACAAAGGCAGGACTAGCTCTATGTGGCCAGGGAAACTTGTTCTGTGCTTAAACTGGTGGGGAAGGAGCATGTGGAGAACTGTCTCCAGTGCTGAATCAGGTACCCGGTGCTGAGTGGCACAAGCCCACCTACTTCCGGTGGGCATATGTTTCCACACGCAGAGAAAAGGACAAGAAAGTGTGACCGTCTGTCAGCTAGTGAGCTCTCTTTCTATCTCTTAAGTATTAGAATCATGAAAAAGAAAAAAAAAGAATCATGGAAAAGTTTTAAAAGTTTTCCCCAAAATGTATTACAATGAATACGGGTTACTTATTTAATAAGAAAGCTTTGCAGCTCGGTGCCTGTGGCTCAACGGGCTAAGGCGCCAACCATGTACACCTGAGCTGGCGGGTTCAACTCCAGCCCAGGCCTGCCAAACAACAATGGTGGCTGCAACCAAAAAATGGCCGGGCATTGTGGCGGGCGCCTGCAGTCCCAGCTACTTGGGAGGCAGAGGCAAGAGACTCGTTTGAGCCCAGGAATTGGAGGTTGCTGTGAGCTGTGATGCTACTGCACTCTATCCAGGGTGACAGCTTGAGGCTCTGTCTCAAAAAAAAAAAAAAAAGCTTTGCACGGAGAGTTACTTGAGGCCAGAGTTTTAAGACCACCCTGGGCGACACAGCAAGACTCCATCTCTACAATTTTTTTTTTTTTTTTTTTTTTTTTTGTGACCGAGCCGCAAGCTGTCAACCTGCATAGAGTACCGGGGCATCACAGCAAACAGCAACCACCAATTTCTGGGCGCAAGCAAGTCTCCTGCCTCCGTCTCCCA
>CAUYON010133453.1:0-12171 GCA_963573935.1 Arctocebus calabarensis
TGTGGTCCCAGCTACTTGGGAGGCGGAGGCAGGAGACTCGCTTGAGCCCAGGAATTGGAGGTTGCTGTGAGCTGCAATGCCACGGCACTCTATCCAGGGTGACAGCTTGAGGCTCTGTCTCAAAAAAAAAAAAAAAAAAAAATCTGAAGGGCATCCCCAGTGAGAGGATATGGGCTGATTCTGACAGGAGGTACTTCTGTGTAGGAAGTCCTGAAACCTAACTGAGGAGCATGGGTGGGGTTGGGCCTTAGGCAAACCAGAGTCCCTGGGAACAGAAGTGGTATGGGGCTCAGGCTCAGAGGCTATGGCCATAGATTCTAACCACCTGAGGAAGAAAGAGCCCAGCAGTCTGTGGGACCCACAGGGCAGGCTGAAAGCTGCCACCATGCTGACTTCCTTTCTCCAAGCTGCTTATCTCTTCTCTCCCCAATGCTTTCTCCAATACCAAGTTTAACTGTGTTAATATAGCTTGGTGCCTGTAGCTCAGCGCTCAGCAGCTAGGGTGCCAGCCACATACACCGGGGCTGGCAGGTTTGAACCTGGCCTGGGGCCTGCTAAACAACAATGACAACTACAAAAAAAAAAAAAAAGCCAGGCATTGTGGCGGGCACCTGTAGTCCAGCTACTTGGGAGGCTGAGGCAAGAGAACTGCATAAGCCCAAGAGTTTGAGGTTGCTGTGAGCTCTGATGCCACTGCACTCTACTGAGGATGACATAAAGAGACTGTCTCAAAAAACAAAAGACTGGGCACAGTGGCTCACACCTGTAATCCCAGCACTTCGGAGGCCAAGGTGGATGGATTGCCTGGGCTCACTGGTTTGATACCAGCTTGAGCCAGAGCGAGATCCTGCATCTAAAAAATAGCTGGGCATTGTGGCTGGCATCTGTAGTCCCAGCTACTTGGGGGGCTGAGGCAAGTTAATCGCTTAAGCCGAAGAATTTGAGGTTGCTGTGAGCTAAGATGCCATAGCACTCTACCAAGGGTGACCAGGTGAGACTCTGTCTCAAAAAAAATCAATGTTAACAAGCAAGATTTCAAGCTGACCTTGAAAACTGATGAAATGCACCTTTGGAGAATGTGCCAGGAGTTTCTGTTCCCCTCCCCCAGCAAAGCTTCTGGCTCTGGGAATCCAGGGCCCTGCATGCCCCTGCCTGACTTAGAGACTCCTCCCCCAACTTGAGAATCTGCTATTGAGTTTTAGGTGGAAATGGGGTCAAGTCCCTGACACAGTTGGTCTTCTAATCCTGTCCCTTGCCCACGCAACTGTCATTTTGGCAACAACCTCCTGACTTTGGCCTCTAGTCTTGCCTCTGCAGTCCTCTCAATACTAACTAGTCTGCTTTCTCACATGTGAGTCTGACCTGCCCACACACACACACCCTATATTCCTCAGCGTCTCCCTGTTGTCCGAGTGTTAATGGTCACGGTTTTTATGACTGAGCTCTGAGTTGATGGGCTGCAAACATGTAGGTTAGCCCTTCCAACTGAGTACTTTTGGCTTGCAGGCTTCTTGGTGCTTGGTCTCAGCTACCATCCTTTCTGCTCCCCGAGGCCTAGACCCTCCCGTGCTGGCTCTGGCCTGTACCTGTGCACCCTCATGGTCCCTTCTGCCCATTTTTCACTGCCTTGATTCCTTCCTGGACCCTCCAGGCCAAGTCTGTTGCTCCCCCAGGCTCCTGGTCCAAAGTGCTTATTTCTCCATACACTTCACACACACCATCTTTGCCTAGTGGCTCGTCTGGCTCCCTAGCTGGCCTGGGAGCTGGGAAAGGGGACCTGTGGCCTCCTGAATCCCCACATAAAGCACAGTATCTGCGGGCACTTGGAGAGGGGATTGTGCTAGGTGAACTCTAATACCCAGAAATGCTGTCTTCCTTCTTTCTTTTCTTTCTTTCCTCCCGCCCCCCTCAAGACAGCCTCATTGATTGAGCCATCTTTAATCAGTTTTTTGTTTTTTGTTTTTTTTTAAGCAGTTGCTCCTGGGGTCTGCCTAGGACAAGTGCATATGACGTGCCCTGTTGCACAACCCAAGAGCTTGTGCTGGGAGTGGCCTCGCAGGCTGGGCCCAGGTCTTTAAATTGTCTCTGTGGCTCTGGTATTTTCTCCATCTACCCCAAGGCCACTTCAACTAAGTGGGAGGGGAGGGGCACTTTAGTCTGAGAACTTAAGACAAGGAGGCACTATCTGGAATGTTTAATCTTATTTGGGTTTACAGCAAAGACCTAGGCTCAGCTTCTAAAGTCCAGTGCTCATGAGGGGCTAGGATGGCTCCCACAGGGAACAGGAGGCACACAGGCCTATAGTCTGAGAGGTGGGCAGGCAAGAGGCACAGGTCTGCTTCTCCTCAGCACCAGGCCCAACCTGCTGTGGGCCTGGCCTCCCAATCAGGTGGCCAGGAAAGCAGGAGCCTGTGGCAGTGATGCGTAGCTGGAAAGAGGTGGCAGATGGGCAGAAAATCCCTGGGCTGCCCTGGATTGGTCCCACCCCTAGTCCTAGACAAGCGGTCTGTAGCAGGGGATGACAAGAAGCACAGAGAAGCCAGGGCTGGGGGTCCCAGGGGTAGAGGAGACTGAGCCACAGGGCTGTTTACTGACCTGGCCTCAGAGTGTTAGGGTCAGGTCAGCTCCTCCCACGAAGCGAGACTGGATACAGGTCACCTGGGGCAGCTGGGCTTGGAAGCGCCTGACTGCAGCCATGTTAATACCAGAACACATGGCTACATCCAACACCCGGAGCTGCTTGCACACCTGCCCAATGGTGTCCAGTGTTCTGTGGAGAGGCCACTGAATGAGTGCCTGGCCAGCCTGGGGCCCCCTGCCCACCCCTGCACCGTGGCTCCACGTGCTTAGTATCACTGGACACACTCACTGTTCTGTGAGCTGACTGCAGCTGGACAGGTTGAGGTGTTGCAGCCTTGGCCAGGAGATGGCTGCCTGGGCCCAGCCCTCATCACTGAGGCAGGTGCAGTGACTCAGCGCCAGGCGCTCCAAGCTAGGACAGCCCCTGGCCACAGCCACCAAGCCCATGTCTGTGAGTGCTGGCAACAGGCTCAGTGACAATTGCCTTAGCTGGGGGAACTGGAGCACCTGCAGGGATGGGGTAGGGCAGGCTAAGTGGGGTATGGTGCTGGAGCCAGAGCCCAGGGCCCTCCCAGTTTCCCCTACCCCCAGCCAGGGGAGTAGCCAAGGGCAGCAGAAGTCAATGAGAAAGGAACTATGGGGCGGCGCCTGTGGCTCAAAGGAGTAGGGCGCCGGCCCCATATACCAGAGGTGGCAAGTTCACACCCGGCCTGGCCAAAAACTACAAAAATAAATAAATAAATATATTTTTTTTTTTAAAAAGAGAAAGGAACTATGAAAAGGCTGGCTCAGGCCCCCCAATCTAAGCCTCTCCACACACCCAGCCTCACACCTTGGCCAAACTTGCATCAGTCAGCTTGCTGCAGGCTGTGAGGTCCAACTCCTGCAGGGCCCTCAGCATGAGCAGAGAGGGGCCCTGTGGCTCAAGAGAGGGGTGTTTCAGGTCTGGCAGCTGATGTTCCAGCTCAGGGTGTGGCTGTGGAAAGAAGCCCCTGCTTCTCAGGTTCTTCCTGAGTTTGCCCTTAAATGCTCCTAGAGAGTTTTGGGAGAGGCAGGGGGGTAGCTGGGTCCATGGGCCATTCCCACCCCCATGAACGTGAGGGTCCCACACCTGGGGCCTCTGTGCAGGTTCCTCACATGGTTCCCCCAGCCCCAGAAGGCCCCAGTCACGGAGCTCCTTGCACCAAGCCAGGCGCAGAACTGAAAGGTGGGTGAGGTAGGTACAGATGGCCTGCACGGTCCGGTTGGTGAGGGTCACACAGGATGACAGATCTAGCACTCTGAGGCTTGGGCCCAGTACAGGAATTACAGAGAGCACTGAAGCATCCTAGGAGGAAGGTAGGAGGAAAGAAGATGGAGTGACAGCTTGTGCCTGTGCCATCAGGCTTGGCAGGAGTCCCTGGGAAACGTCTGTCTAAAATAGAGGTTCTCAACCTGTGAGTTATGACCTCTTTGGACGGTATTAAAAGTTCACGGCATTAGGAAAGTTAAGAACCACTGGTCTAAGGTTACAACCTTGTGGGCAGGAGAGAGGCATGGGAGCTACCAGAAGGTCCAAGGAGGGAAGCACTATGGTCCCTGTGCTGGCAGTGAGAGGTCAAAGTGGACAAGGAGAACTGGAGGAGGTTGCTGAAAGACAAAGGCCTAGACTGTGGCTGGGACAGGTAGAACTTTCTAAGGTAGTGGCTCTGGCTATTCTCCCAGCCTCTGCTGAGGAAGCTCTCTGACTGAAGCTCACTGCCTCTGACTGAGTCAATTTGATAAGCTCCGTCTAGAATTTGAACCAGACTGTGAGGTTGCAGTTGGGAGCAGAACTGCCACTGGTCAGGAGAAGGCAGGGTTGGGGTACAGGAGCTGAGGGCAGAGTAGAGGAAGCTGATTTGTACAGAGCTAGAGGTAGGAGCTGCAGAGGCACAGAACATGGGGCCTGGGAGAGAGCAGCTAAGAGAAGCTTGGTGACAAAGAAGGTGGAGTGGGGCAGGGGGGTGTTTAGGCTGAAAATGCCCTGGTCACTAGGATGAGTTGAATGAATAATTCACTAAGGAGGAACAGACTGACACTGCCAAGATAGGGATACCACCCAGAGGTTGAACCCTACAAAAGGGTCTGGCCTCAACCCAAGAAATGACCCTGCTACTCCCATGTCACATAACCTCCGGCAGGCCTGCCCCAGCGCCTTCTTCACTGCCCCTTTCTCACTTTTCTCTTCCATCACCCTCTTTCTCCAGCACCCTCCCACTCCAGAACAGTCATCCACAGTGCCTCTCCCTAGACTGCAGTGGTCACCTAGCACTTGGCAAGTGAGGTATTGGACCACCCCGATCTCCTAGTCCTCCCCAGCCTAGAGTGGGAGCTCTGGAGAGCAGTGTTGGCAGCAGCATTGTCTCTAGGCACCATTTATCTTCCAGACTATGGCCCAAGTTCAGTTCTAACTAGTAATCCTTCGACACAAATACTGGGGAGTCTGTCTGGCACCACAGGCCAAGTCCCCCCACAGGCCAAGTCCTCCCACCCTGGCCCTACAGAGGAAGGAGAGGGATGGTGTGTACTCACCTTCAGTGAAGAGCAGAAGGCCAGGCTGAGGGACACCAGACGGGGTGGGGCTCTGTGCACTGAGCCCAGTGCCTGGGCCAGTTCCTTCCCACTCACCAGGCAGCACTCAGCCATGTTGAGGCTCTGCAACTCCTGCAGGCCCCCGAGGGCTGCACATCCCGCATCTGTCAGTCGCCGCAGCTTCCCCAGGCTCAGGCACCGCAGGTGCCGCAGGCCCCGGCTCACAGCCAGGAGTGCTCCATCTGTCAGTTCTGAACAGCCACTGAGGTCCAGGGAGGTAAGGCCTGGTTGCTGGCGGCACAGGGTGGCCACAGCCTCCGTGGAGAGCTCCCGGCAGCTGTGCAGGCTCAGTTCCTGCAGCTGTAGCCCAGTCACTTGGCCCAGGGCCTGCAGGGCCTCAGGTGGCAAGCCAGTACCACTCAAGTCCAGGGCATGCAGCCTGCCAGCCCTCTCCTTCACAAATCGTAGTAGATTGCGGAAGGAAAATTGGGACGGGGAGGAGTCTTGGGGGCCGATGGAGCCCTGGGCTGGGCCCAACTCGAAGGTGAGGTGGCAATAGGCCAAGGAGAGGCGCTCCAGGCTGGGGGTACAGCTGCTGAGCTGGTTAAAGCTAAGGTCAGCTAGGTCATGCAGGCCAGCCAAGTTGAGCTCACGGAGGCCACTCAGTGCCCTTCGGACACTCTGTGCCATGTCAGGCTGAGACAGCAGCTTGCCTGATGTGAAGAGGCTATTGCAGCCACTCAGGTCAAGGATACGTAGAACTGGGCAGCCCAGGATCAGGGCCACAAAAGAGGCCTCTGTGGGACTCCCCCCACCAAGGCACAAGCTCTGCAGGTGTGGGCCCATGTGGTGGGCCACAGACTGCAACACCTGATGTGAAGTGGGTGAGCCATCCAGGTTGGTCAGGCTGATACACGAGATGCCCCTGAGGCCCAGGCTCTTGATGGCCGGAAGGGAGGCAGAAGACACAGGGATGTTGTACCGCACATTTGTCTAAGGAGTAGCAGCAGGCCTGGGTTAGCCCTCTGGCTTCACATGGTACTGTGCTTTGGGTTTGGTGCCAAGGCACCAGCCAGAGGTTGAGGGCAGGTCACAGAAGGGCCTTTCCCCAAAGAGGACCACCTTGGTGTGTGGTCTTATGTGTGTTGAGGGGGGTTTCAGGTAGGAAGTGGGAGGTGGGAAGGTAAGTCACACTGGGGTTCAAACAGAGGTAACTTGGAGAGGGCAGGAAGGCTAGCAATGGACAGGTCTGGATGACTTCTGGGGGCAGGGACAGAATGGGGAGTTGGCATGCTGAACGCAGAAGGGCTGAGATGCAACCTGGAGGAAGCCCACTGAAGCCTCCAAGAAGTGGGAGAACTATGTTGCACCCCAACCTTTAGGACTTCCAGGAGGCCCTGAAATTGATGGACTCAGCCTCCTACTTTAGGGACTTGGCCTTAGCTAAGCAGCCAGCGACCCCGCTTTCTATAGAGCATATAAACAGCCTGCAGACCAGTTGAAAGTGGGGAGAAATAAGGCAGATGTCACTCGCCACAACTTCCTGTGGCTCAGGTGCCAGAGGTCTGGGGCAGACAGTGAGGCCTAGATCCCCTGGAGTCCTTAGAGTATCTCGGTCACGTAAATGTTCGCAAAAATGGGTTTTGTGTGTAAGCAAAATGCATGTGCCTGTGTTTGTGTGTATATAAACATGTAGGGCCACCTGGTATTGGGACCTGGATGCTCCAGCATTCAGGCCATGCTTGTGATCTCTGTGGCACATCTCTGGAGGGGATATCTATCAGTCCAGGTAAGGAGGGAAAAGCCTCCCATTTCTGTGGGTAGAAGCTAATAGAACAAGGTGCCAAGGAAGTTGAACTGGCACTGCTGTAGAGAACAGGGGAGCAAGAATGGGAGTACACAGCTGAAGTTAGGTAAGACTGGGAGACAAACTCAGGGCTAAGCCATGGGAATAACCTGGCTTGTGCAGGAGTTTGGGAGGCCCCAATTAGGGAGATATTTTCATAGCTCCTTCCCTGATCTTGTGCCAGAGGGAGTCAAAGGGAAGTTGGTACAATTTGTGTGGAATAGGTCCATGGGAGAGAGGGACAAGAGGCCATGGCTTCTAAAATCCTAGCCCTAGGTTGCAGGCAAGTGGTACCCAAAGAAAATCCCTACTTTAATATATCAATATGGTCCTGAGGCAAGAAATCAAGCTCCCTGAAAACCTATCTTGTCAAGAACTGCAAAAACAAGCTGCCATTCCCTGCTTGTACCCCACAGAACACTCTTAGAAGAGAAGCAGAGCCTGTGTGTGGCAGCTCACACCTGTCATCCTGGCACTTTGGGAGGCTGAGAAGGGAGGATCGCTCAAAGCCAGGAGTTCAAGACCAGCCCGAGTAACATAGTGAGACTCCCATCTCTACAAAAATTTAAGAATTATACAAGCATAGTGGTGCATCCCTTATAGTCCCAGCTACGTGGGCAGCTGAGACAATAGGATCACTTAGGCCCAGATGTTCAAGGCATTGCAGTAGCTGTGATCATACCACTGTACTACAGGCTGGGCAACAGAGTGAGACCTAGTGTCTAAAAAATAAAAATAAATAAATAATTTTTAAAAGGGGATCAGAAAGGTAGAAGTGACACATAGGATGCATTCCTGCAAGATAAATATCAACAGGATTCTCCCAGGAAGCACAGAATTCATTCCTAGGTGTGAGAGCCCAGCCTGGCTTCTGCTAAAGAAAGAAGTGGCCCTCATGGCTGTTCTGACAGGATAAAGTGTGTGTAAGAGACTAGAATCAGGGCGGCGCCTATGGCTCATTGAGTAGGGGCGCCAGCCCCATATATTGAAGGTGGCAGGTTCAAACCCGGCCTCGGCTGAACTGCAAAATAGAAAAATAACCGGGTGTTGTGGTGGGCACTTGTAGTCCCAGCTACTCAGGAGGCTGAGGCAAGAGAATCGCCTAAGCCCAGGAGTTGGAGGTTGCTGTGAGCTGTGTGATGCCACGGCACTCCACCGAGGGTGATAAAGTGAGACTCTGTCTCTACAAAAAAAAAAAAAAAGAGAGAGAGAGACTAGAATCAGCTCCTGGGCTCTTTTATCAGAATTAAGGGTCAACCATGTTCCCTATCCAGACCTCACTTCCAGAGCATGGTCATTTAGGGTGAAAGGAACACCCACTACAGATCCCCTCATAGGCAGAGTGGATTAGGAATCTCAGATTTAAGGAGAACTGAAGAAGATCCCAGTGTCTTTCGGGGGGAGGGTGATAATAGAGCAGAGAAGGAAGGTTTTAGAGGGAATGGGAAAGTCTTCAGCCATTTATTTGTAAGACACATGACTCAATTTGATGCCAAAGTGTGAACTGTGGCTAGAGGAGGTGGCACCCACCTCCACTACTCACATGTCACTAAGGAGTCACTGAGAGCACTGTGGGCCCCAGCTTTACTGACATAGAAGTGCAAGTGCCCACCCTTCCTTCTTTGCTTCCTTTCTTTCTGGAGCCTGGGTGGCCAGGAATGTTCTCCCCTTTCCCACAACTTCCCTATGAACCAAGTAGACAAATGGCCAAGGGAAAGCACTGGCAGTAACCCAGGGCCAAGTCTGGTTGGCTGCTGCCAGCAAAAGCTGTATAGCCTTGCCTAAGGGACTTCCAGCTATGAGGGGGATGGGGGAGGCTTGAGATCTTGTACAGCCACCCCACCATTTTTCTTGGTGGGGTGGGGGGCAGCCTCTAAGCCTTCCCCCAAGTGGTCTACCCTACTCTAGAGGCCACTTATACTTAAACTGCTAGAGCCCAGGAGAAGACCTTTAGGGCTGTTTCTCTTGGTAAGGGCTCAGCAGTGGGCAGAAGCAGGCCTCCTGGGGTCTGGACTTTGGCCCTGGTGTAGGACACTCCCATCCTAGGCCCTAGGAAGATGCTTTTAGAACCACCTGAAGGAGGTGACTACAAGGACACTGGCTCTAGTTTCAGCTGCCCCATCCACAGAGAGTCCAACTAGCCCCTGGTCCCCTCCTTTCCCAATGCTGGCATCTTAAATCATTTGGGAAATTCCCTGAACCTGCTAAAGTGACGCATGTAACTTAACTGCCCTATTTATTTCCTTCCTTCCACAGGGAAATTTCTTGCCAGTGAGGTCATTCACTACATTTCCTTTCTTTCTTTTTCTTTTTCTGTGACAGGGTCTGGCTTTATTGCCCATGCTAGAGTGCAGTGGTGTCATAGCTTACAGCACCTCCAACTCCTGGGTTCAAAAAATCCTCCTGCCCTGGCCTTCCAAAGTGCTAGGATTACAGGTGTGAGCTACTATGCTCAGCCTACACTTCCTGTCTTCTTTCATTCACCCTTCAACCCACCTGGTTTTTTTCCCCTCTAGATGCCAAATATTGCTGAAGCCACAGTGGCCTCCTTGGATAACATATCTCATGTACACTATTTGGTCTTTATTTTTCTGGACTCAGTGGGATCTGGGACATTTTTAACTATCCACTTGATCCTTTAAATGCTCTCCCACCCTTGATCTCTATACCTGCCTCTCTCTTTGGGATTTCAGCCCCGCTTTGGATATCTTCTTCTCATGCCCTTAGATGGGTATTCTTCCTTGGGGCATTCTCTGTGACCTGCTCTTCATTCCCATGGCTCTTCATGTGCTACCTGGGGGAAGATATTCAGATCTGTGGCTTCAACTTCTAGACATTCATTATTTATTTATTTTATTTACTTTTTGAGGTAGAGTCTCACTCTGTTGAGTGAGTGGAGTGCAGTGGTTACACTTAGCTCGAACTCCTGGGCTCACGCTATCCTCCCACCTTGACCTCCCAAAGTGCTGGGATTATAGCTAGACCATTGGGCCCAGCTCCAACCATTCTTTAATGATATCTAAATTTATACCTATTGGCTCGGCGCCTGTGGCTCAGCGGGCTAAGGCTCCAGCCATGTAAACCTGAGCTGGCAGGTTCGAATCCAGCCTGGGCCCGCCAACCAACAATGACGGCTGCAACCCAAACAAACAAACAAAAAAATGGCCGGGTGTTGTGGCGGGCGCCTGTGGTCCCAGCTGCTTGGGAGGCAGAGGCAGGAGCTTCGCTTGAGCCCGGGAATTGGAGATTGCTGTGAGCAGTGATGCCACGACACTCTACCCAGGGCGACAGCTTGAGGCTCTGTCTCAAATAAATAAATAAATAAATAAATTTATACCTATTAACTGGAACTTTTTAATTTCTCAGCCAGAAATCCAACTACTGACTAGATCTATATGTCTCACTCTTCAAAACTTCAACAAAATCAAATTCCTTTAGACAATGAGATCAATTGGCACTGGATAATTTGACCACAGACCCTACTTACACACACATATTCAATATGTGACAGATAGGCCAGGCGAGGTGGCTCACACCTGTAATCCTAGCACTCTGGCAGGCTGAGTGGATTACCTGCACTCATGAGTTTGAGACCAGCCTGAGCCACAGTGAGACCCCTATCTTTAAAACTAGCTGGGTGCTGTGGTGGACACCTGTAGTCCCAGCTACCTGGTAGGCTGAGACAGAGAATTGCTTTAGACCAAGAGTTTAGGGTTGCTGTGAGCTGTCATGCCACAGCACTCTACTGGGGGTGACAAAGTGAGACTCTGTCTCAATTAAAAAAAAAAATGGGGTGGCGCCTGTGGCTCAGTGGGTAGGGCGCCAGCCCCATATACTGATGGTGGTGCGTTCGAACCCAGCCCCGGCCAAACTGCAACAAAAAAAATAACCAGGCATTGTGGCAGGCACCTGTAGTTCCAGCTACTCAGGAGGCTGAGGCAAGAGAATCGCCTAAGCCCAGCAGTTGGAGGTTGCTGTGAGCTGTGATGCCACAGCACTCACTTAGGGTGATAAAGTGAGACTCTGTCTTAAAAAAAAAAAAAAGTGACAGAAGAGGACTCCTACCCAACAGGGAAAGGGAGAAGATTAGCTGTAAATAGTATCTGGGCTATTTAAAAACTAATCAGTCTAGCTTCTTATCTCATAACATAAATCAAAATAAATTTCACCAATAAAAATATGAATACAAAAATTCAAACCATAGACTCAGCACCTGTAGCACAG
The DNA here is from genome assembly GCA_963573935.1 of Arctocebus calabarensis. NCBI lineage: Eukaryota > Metazoa > Chordata > Mammalia > Primates > Lorisidae > Arctocebus > Arctocebus calabarensis. The sequence continues at coordinate 11,204 of CAUYON010133453.1, forward strand.
TGGTTACAGTGCCAGCCACATACACCAAGGGTGGCGGGTTCAAATCCAGCCCGGGTCAGCTAAACAACTGCAACAAAAAAACAGCCAAGTATTGTGGCAGGTGCCTGTAGTCCATCCCAGCTACTTGGGAGGCTGAGGCAAGAGAATTGCTTAAGCCCAAGAATTTGAGGTTGCTGTGAGCTGTTGACACCACGACACTCTACCAAGGGCAACAAAGTGAGACTCTGTCTCAAAAAAAAAAAAAAAAAATTCAAACCATAAAACAAAAGATACAATTTTGCTGTGAACCTAAAACTGCTCTAAATAATAAAAGTCTATTTTTAAAAACCAGAAGAAAAATACAAGTGTGTATTTATCAAATCTCTGAAGGGGCAAGGGATCTTTAAGAAATAAAAAAGGAAGTTCAAAATGAACAACATAGAAATTCAACTGCTATATCACACAAGGCTTGGCGCCTGTGGCTCAAGCGGCTAAGGCGCCAGCCACATACACCTGAGCTGGCCAGTTCGAACCCAGCCCGGGCCCGCCAAACAACAATGACGGCTGCAACTAAAAACTACCTGGGCGTCGTGGCAGGCGCCTATAGTCCCAACTACTTGGGAGGCAGAGGTAAGAGACTCTCTTGAGCCCAGGAATTGCAGGTTGCTATGAGCTGTGATGCTATAGCACTCTATCCAGGGTGACAGCTTGAGGCTTTGTCTAAAAAAAAAAAAAAGAAAAAGAAAACATGAAATGGAAAAAAGAAATAATAGCACATATCTACAAATAAAATTAAAAGATAGACATACTAAGAATATATTCCAATAAATATAAAAAAGAGGCTGAGCGCAGCACCTGTGGCTCATCGAGTAGGGCACTGGCCCCATATACCGAAGGTGGTGGGTTCAAACCCGGCCTCGGCCGAACTGCAAAAACAGAAAAATAGCCAGGTGTTGTGGCTAGTGCCTGTAGTCCCAGCTACTCAGGAG
>CAUYON010133455.1:0-16442 GCA_963573935.1 Arctocebus calabarensis
GGAAGGGGCTGGGATTGTTTCTCCACACACAAACTGATCTTTGTCATAAATCACTTTATAATGAGAGAGCAGCTAGGACACGTCGCCACGGCTTCCCCATTCTCCAAATCTTCCTTGGTGATGGAGAAGTTGTCCCCACACAGACAGGGGTAGTCCCCACCATATTGGAAGTCTTTGATCTCCACCTCGTCGTGAAGCACTGACATTGTCACTGGCAGCCAACGAAGGGTTAACACCCTTATAATACCTTGCTTTTGCATCATGCTGGGCTCCATGAAAATTTGTACTGTTTATATCATCACGAAATCAACCATTTTTTTCAAGGTTGAATTTCATCAAATTTACCGATTTAGTGATTTCTGTACCCGACGCGTGTGATGATGCTGAAAGGGAACTGGCCTCTCTCAGCTGTTGGGGAAGCTTCCCTCCTGCTCACGCAGCCTGGGCAGTGGCGGTAATTGGTGTGTCCCCCGCATGTGTGCAAAGGACGCCTGGAATCAAGAGCAGGAAATTAATTTATAACAATGTTGTTTTGATCTAAAAAATGTCCTGCTTCACCAAGAGACACCTACACACATCCTGTAGTCACACACAGTAACTCATTGTTCTTGGGCACAGGCGTCATTTTCATCAAGGTCATGGAAGATGTGAGGAATTGTCACAGAGTCTAGGAGACGTCTGTGTGGATGTCAGAGCAGAAAAAAGGCTCCAGGGGGGACTGGCGGGGCACGGATGTGGTCTCTCAATGGCGTCACGCCGTGCTCATGTCCTGGCTTTGATGAGAGTTCACGAATGTTGAAATTGGTTAATTTGGGGGAAGACAGGCGAAGGGAAAACGGGAACTCTAAGCTTTTGCTACTTCATTATACATCCAAATTATTTCAAATAAAACGTTTTTAAAATCTATAAGCAAATTTCAAGTAGATACAAATATTTCCTCAGAAAATTTGTATCTTGGGAATTTCATATACTTAGTGACAACATCAGGGCACCGTTGTCAAATGGAAGTTTTGTCAAACATTGTGCACAAGATTGTGAACGATGTGAACACATCACTTGCTCACTTTACTGCCTGTGGAGGACTGGCTTCTCACGTCCCTGCGGCTGCTCCGCTGGTCAGCTCCGACCCTGGCCACACCCGGAGGAAGGCTCCTTAAATCCACCCCAGCCCTAGAAGGCAGTCACAGCGCCAGGTTCACAGACAGCCCGGCGGAAGGACGCACCTGGATCTCTCAGAGCACCCGGGGGAATTCGGTAAGAGCTCAGTGGGGGCTGTCTTGTGGATGCTCACACTGTAATGTTAAGAGTCACCCATGCCATTGAGAAATCAGGGTGAGACTATCACAGGTGAGTGCACTGTCTCCAACTCTGCTTTTTCTAATTAAAGGATTAAGTCACCTAAAGGGATATTTTAGTTATCTTCAATTCTGAGGAAGGTCACATGGAGACAAGGCGGCTGAGTTTCCTGGGCAGGGGACCTCACTAACATGATGGTGGATGGAAACCCTAGCACTGTAAAGACTGCAGCCTCCCTAACCTCCAACATCCTACCTGTAAAGCCTGCAGCATCCCAAACCCTCCAACACCCCACCTGTAAAGACTGCAGCATCCCTAACCCTCCAACACCCCACCTGTAAAGACTGCAGCATCCCTAACCATCCAACATCCCTCCTGTAAGGACTGCAGCCTTCCTAACCCTCCAACATCCCATCTGTAAAGACTGCAGCCTCTCTAACCTCCAACACCCCAGCTGTAAAGTCTGCAGCATCCCAAACCCTCCAATATCCTTCTGCAAAGACTGCAGCTTTCCTAACCTCCAACATCCCTCCAGAAAAGACTGCAGCCTTCCTAACCCTCCAACATCCCACATATAAAGACTGCAGCATCCCTAACCCTCCACCATCACGCCTGTAAAGACTACGGCCTCTCTAACCCTCCAACACCCCAGCTGTAAAGACAGCAGCATCCCTAACCTCCATCATCCCACCTGTAAAGACTGCAGCATCCCTAACCTCCAACACCCCAGATGTAAAGACTGCAGCCTCCCTAACCCTCCAACATCCCACCTGTAAAGACTGCAGCTTCCCTAACCTCCAACATCCCACCTGTAAAGACTGCAGCTTCCCTAACCTCCAACATCCCACCTGTAAAGACTGCAGCTTCCCTAACCTCCAACATCCCACCTGTAAAGACTGCAGCATCCCTAACCCTCCAACACCCCACCTGTAAACACTGCAGCCTCCCTAACCTCCAACACCCCACCTGTAAACACTGCAGCATCTCTAACCTCCATCATCCTGGCTTTCCACCCTTGTTCCCAGGGACATTCAGAAGGGAGCACTTGGGGCCTAGGAGGACTCAACACTCTCCCCCCATATGTCCACCAAGTAGTGCCCACTTATCTCTGTGTGGAGTTTAAAGGGGCCGACTTTGCATTTTAACATTTTGGAAGGAATTTTGCTCCATGCATCTTTTCTTTTGCCTTGATTAGTTTATTCTATGTGCAATTTGATCTTTTACGGGTACCTTAGACCATTATTATGATCGTTTATTGTATTGTGCTTTAACGTTTTATGATGATAGGTGACTTTTTTTCTTTCCACAGAGCCTTGCTTGTTTACCCTGAGTAGAGTGCTGTGGCATCAGCCAAGCTCACAGCAACCTCTAACTCTTGGGCTCAAGTGATCTTCCTGCCTCAGCCTCTTGAATAGCTGGGAGTACAGGTACCCACCACAACAGCTAATTTTTCTATTTTCAGTAGAGACAGGTTCTCACTCTTACTCAGGCTGGTCTTGAATTCCAGAACTCAAGGGGTCCACCCACCTGGGCCTCCCAGCATGGGGTTACCACCTCACCCAGCCTAGGTGACATTTATCATTTATCGAGTGATCCTTATCTGCCAGGAATGTTGTTAAGTACTGTATGTTAATTAAATAATAAAATTGTTCAGAAAACCGTATGAAGTACATACTGTTATTTTCTGATTCTGCAGATAAGAACCTGAGTTTCAGCTTAAGTGCTAACAGCTTGCTGGAGGGCACCTGGGGAGGGCTGCTTCTCAGCTGCGGAGCTCAGATCTATCTGCCTCACAAACAGGCCTCGTGCTCTCTCCCTCCACTGTGTGACATAAATTTGGCCCAACATATAAAAAGCAACTTTATGGTTAAAACCAAAAAAAAAAAAAAAGCAATTTTAGACTGTCTAAAGTTCAAATTGCTTTTCATTTTTTTTATTTTCTATTTTGCTGGTTTTGGCCAGGGCTGGGTTTGAACCCACCACCTCCAGCATATGGGGCTGGCGCCCTACTCCTTTGAGCCACAGGCACCGCCCAATAAACTTCTTATACTCCTTGCCCTGCTTGTTTCTACTTTTGTTAGCACCTTAGCTTCCATTGGAAACAACTAAGGAAGTGAGTATTGATAAGTGCACACCTACTTTGTATTTCCTTAACTCTTAGAGTGGCCTTTCTGTTCTGTCCGGGATAATCTGACCGTCACGTCTCCTTCAGCATCTGTGGGCTGAGACTGTTTCTCAGACTTCCCTTGATCTGGGTCAGACGCTCTGTGGGTTGTCCCCACTTAGGATTTGCGTGGTGTCTCTCAGGATCGGATGGGAAGCCTGTGTTTGGGGAGCAGGGTGACAGAGATGAACTGTGGTTCTGCCCTCAGCCTGCGCTCCCCGGCGTGACGGGGGACTCTGAAGTGCAGAGTGACCCTGGGGTGCCCGTCTGCCACAGCCACGGGTCTGTCGTCAGCCCTGCTCCCCTGGCTGGGGTGGGGCTCCCGCCACGCTCTCCGGTGACAGCGACTTCTTGTCATACCGTCATCTGTGGAAGCGATCACTGCACCTGGGCCGCAGTGAAGTGGAGGATTTCTGTGCCCCCTCTTAGCGGGCAGAGGATCTGCGTAATGTATTTGAAATTTCTCTGCATAGCGGCGTGTTTCTTCTCCAGCTCTGGGTTGAGTGCCCCCCCACAAAAATCATGTTGGGATTTGGTTGCCATTGTCACAGTGTCACGAGATGATGGACCCTGACCCACGTGCCCCTTCTCCGTCTCACTGCTCACTTCTGCCTTGGCTTTCCTCGTGGGGCCCCGGTCGTGTGCCAGAGCCATGTCTGTGGACTTCCCACCTTACCGAATCTGCGCATTCTGTCAGCAGCAGAAAACGGAATCAGACCTTGCCTTCATTTCTTCATTCATTTGCTTCTCCGCGTCAGTGAGCACGGTTGGAGGTCGAGTTCATCTTTAATCTGTGTCTGCTGGTTGTTGCCCCTCGGTTCTCTTCAGCTCTGCTCACTGGAAGCCTTCTCGTGTCGGAGCCTGTGTCCCTTCCGTGTCCCCATAATTGTGTTATGTCTGCAGCTGCTTTCTTTCTGGACCTAGAAGTGGCTCCAGGCTCATGCTCATGTATCTCCTCCGGAGCCCCGGAGTGAGTCATTTCTCTAAGGAGCCCTGGTTTCTTTTCTAGGAGAATAGTATTGGAAGCCAAGCTCTGTGATCTGGGAGAGCTCCTTGCTGGGAGGTGGCGCCACCACTGCCTTAGCAGACAGAGCAAGGGAGTAAGCGCATGTATACTGACTGATAATTGCACACACATACACACTTATTTCAGTATCTCTCCATCTGTTTCTATATTAAGCTAAACACGAGATCATGCTGATGTCTCTAAATCTAACTCAGCACCACACGCTTCATTCTACTTTTCAGCTTCATTTTAGAATGTATTTTCTGTGTTCTATCTTGTTAGCTGTCTTGTTTTTTTCTTATTAGGATACTTACCTACAGCAGCTCACTTTTTGTTTTTACATTATACTATAGCTTTGGAATAATGTAAGTTTTGCTTGAATTTTGTGCAACGTGAAATTGACTCCAAATGAGGGTTTGAAAGTTCCTCTTATTGTTAAAAGCTTTAAGCTAAAAAGTTGTACAGTCATGGGCGGCTGTAAGTCTCTAAATTCCTTTAGAGAACTGCTACGTTTGCGTGTATGTATGTGTTCAGCTAAGTTTCACATATGTGAAGTTGGTAGTTAGTGGTGTGACCCACCACTATGGTCACAGGAGATTAGTTCATAGTAGAAAGTGCTTTACCAGTAGGCGTTCTTTTGTGTTTCCCAGTTTTTCTATTTAAATGTGAGATTATCTCTTCATGGTACTTGTTAAAATGATTTCTTCAGAACTTTATACCTAAGTGACTATTAATAGAGCTTGTAACAATTTATTTACTTTTTAAGTCATGGAAAATGTTAAGGCCATGAAGGTCCTTTGAGCCAACGTTGAAACAGGCATACAAACTTTGCATACAATCTGCTAAACTCTATCAAAAAGTGTCTGACTGTTCTCTAGGTAATTTTAGGTAAAAAAAAAAAAAACACCTCATGAAAACATAGCAAGAGGCAGTATCTGAAACCAGGGAAATCTCACCTAGACCTCCAGGAGCTGCGCAGGGTGTGACCGGAGGAGTGGAGAGGCGTGGCTTTTCCGAGCACAGGTGCAGCAGTTGTAACAGCTTTGAGGTTTCTAAGGCAGTGCCCCAAGGTCTCAAATCCTGGCCCCAACAGAGGGCTCCTTTCCTGACTCCCTGGGACAAAATGCCACTAGTCAGACTGTGGTAGATCAACGCATTTTCAGGTCGGTCGTATTTAGATCACTCAGATCCTTCTCTCTGCATTCTTGTCAGGTAATATGTCCAGATTTGAGAGTCCTGACATGAGTACCAATCTCACATGTCTGCTTCATGGATTTATGTTGAATTAGGATAATTTTTTCTTCTTAATCCTTACTTTAGGAAATTCTAAATATTTGCTCTTTTACCTGTCAATTAGACAGACCAGGCCAAAAGAAATGTGGAGAGTATGAGAAATGTGTCCTTTAAAAAATGGTAAATGACCTGTGGTGCATGTTGCAAGGGTACATGTCAGATCTATTAAGTATAGAGTATAATGTTTTTACACAATCATTAAGTCAATGAGGTGAGTGATATATTAAACAGTATGATGTAAGCATTCCAAATAGTATATGAAATCTGCACATTGTACCCCCTAAATGCATTAATATATACGTGATCTACCTCTTTATGATTTAAATTTTTAAAAGAAGATGGTAAACTGGTGAATGATTTGGAATCCTACTATATAGGGTGGAATACTGGTCACTCTCAAAGATCACTGAAGTGAGAGCACAGGGGACAAAGGAACACATAAACCCCAGGACACAAGACCAATAAGCCACTAAAGCAGAATAAAAGGTCTGCAGCAAAATTTTGGAAGCAGAAAATCTTTAACTTAGCTTTTGGGGGCCAGGAATTTCCATTTCAGATATCAGAGAGTAATTCCTAAAAACAGAACAAAACAAACAAACAAAGAAATGAAGCCCCCCCAAAAGAAAAGAAAATCTCAGAAGCTCAGAAAAATAAAAAGTATAGAAAATAAAACTCCCCAAACTAATATTTTTAGGACAATAAGAAAAAAATTATAAATTATGCCAATTAAGGAGTGTCAAAGAACAAAACTCCCTTGAGTATTAAAATTTGACAGCATGTATAAGGATTCCATTTGAGAGACTTGGACATAATCTTGTAAAAATCTTCTAGAAAGTATAAAAACAAACAAAAGAAATGGAGAGAGAGAGAGAGAGATGGAAATGAATAAGACTATTGAAGATTCCGTCAAGAGGTCCAGTGTCTGAATAATAGGAGACCCAGAAAAAGCAAACACAAATATTCTTCAGGAGGGGATGTGATGGACCTGAAACAATAAGAAACAACCACACAGGAATATTATTCAGAAATACAGAGGCAGCTGTCAGAGCTGTAGCTACGCAGAATAATGAACGTTTAGCAGTGGCTGCTTCTGAGGATGGAACTCACAAACCTCCTAGAGCCGCCTGATGTTTTAATCTAAGAGAATGTGCAACTTTGATAAAACCTCCCCCAAATTAAAGAGATGTATTTATATGCTAATACCCTGAATACTATTTTTTAGTTATAGAAGGTTTTATTTCCCTTTCTTCATCTGGGTTGATCTCTTGTGTCTTAGCATCTCTAGCGTAGGGACAAACCATAAACCATGCTACAAGAACACAGAAAGGGAACATTAGATTTCAGCAGTGTGACTTCTCTGAGCTGAAATATCTGTCGTTTTTGAAACATAGTAAATATGCACAATTAACACTTTTACGAAAAAGGAGTACATGGGAATTTGCTAATTTGTGGGAGAAAGTCCCATGGACATGCACGCAGACACCAAAGTCCTTAAGTACTATTCTCAATATAAAATAATGCAGAAAGGACCTTCGGACTCTTTTTCGGATTTCTCCATTTTAAATACATTCTCTTGGCTCTACTTGTTGCAAAGAAGGAAATCTAGGTGTCTGCAGGTCTGCATTCATTTTTGGAGGCTCTTGGAGGAATTCGCATCCAGTTCCTGGGTGGCTGAACGGATCCCCCGCCACGGAGACGCTGGGGACGCTGTTTCCCCCATGACTGTCAGCCCGGCCGACCTCTGCTCCTGGGGTAGCCCTGTCCCGTCTCATGCGCTTCATGTGGCTTCCTCCCTCTTGCTTTCTTTGGGTCCCTGTGCCTAGAGAGGAATGCTGGGCTAAGTTGCTTACACCCTTTAAATTATTTTTCTGCCTCATTTTAAATTAAACAATGGATGCTGCAATGATTGTCTGCTAGTTAAACATGCTTATTATATGAATTACACACACACACAAAATTCAGAAATATGAGACCCTCTCATGGCTGTAGGACATCACTGAGGCAAAATAATGATAAATATTCTTTTCTATTTCCCAACTATTGAATATCCTAATCACAACTAATTATATAGGTAGAAAGCAATCCTCTCATGTGCTCAAACTAGTTTGAGGGCATAATTCTCTTCAGATCTAGAAATGCAAACCAAGCTCTCTTTAATGCATCTGTACACTTTTTTTTTGGCACTTATTCTCTAAAACTGTGTCACCCCATGCGCCTGTGACAGCGCTGCAGCCTATCAGCGAGCCCTGGCATTGGGGTGGACAACAGCTATTGCCACACAGATGGCAAACTGTTGGCATGTGAAAGACAAATGAAAATGAAGATTAAAAGTGACAGAAATCAAATATTCACCTGGATTGCCATCATACACTTCCTCTTCCTCTAATTATGTAACTTATGAGCAGCTCAAGGACAGTTCTTCTGTGAAAGATGGATTCTCAGGGCAGTGTTTTAACCTTGGGAGAGAGCCCCTGTCTGGTCTCCCACACCCTACAGTTCAACTCTGCTGCAAGCCACTTTTCCTCACCCATTTAATCTTTTCTAAGTATTCCATTAAAGCAAAATTAAATATATATGGCATGTTCGGAAGAAAGACCAAAACAGGGAAAATCAGGTCTGGTCTAGAAGCCAGTAGGGAGGGACACTGCCTGAGCCACTCGCCTGGAGGTTCACAGGGCTGAGGAAGTGCTCCCCATTCCGGCAGTTCCACCAGTGTTTATTTATTTATTTTTTTTTTGAGACAGAGCCTCAAGCTGTCACCCTGGATGGATAGCTCACAGCAACCTCCAATTCCTCGGCTCAAGTGAGTCTCCTGCCTCTTCCTCCCAAGTAGCTGGGACTACAGGCGCCCACCACAACGCCCCGCCATTTTTTTGGTTGCAGCCGTCATTGTTGTTTGGCAGGATTGGGCTGGATTCTAACCCACTAGCTCAGGTGTACATCCAGCACTGAGCCCAGATTTCATTCTTTGAAGTCCAAGAGCTCCACTTTTGCCATGTAAATGTTCATAGATGGAGTCTCATCCTGCGCTGATATCTTTATTAGATGATAAACTCAGGAAGGATTAGTCACCAGCTAAGAAATGCTAAATCAGGGGTGGCGCCTGTGGCTCAAGGAGTAGGGCACTGGCCCCATATACCGGAGGTGATAGGTTCAAATCTGGCCCCAACCAAAAAGAAATAAATGCTAAATTGGGCTTGGAGCCCATAGCTCAGAGGTTAGGGTGCCACATACACCAGGGCTGGTGCGTTTGAACCCAACTTGGATCAGCTAAACAGCAGTGACAACTGCAACAACAAAAAAAATAGCCAGGCGTTGTGACAGGCACCTGTAGTCCCAGCTACTTGGGAGGTTGAGGCAAGAGAATCATCGCTTAAGCCCAAGAGTTAGAGGTTGCTGTGAGCTGTGATACCACTGCACTCTACCCAGGGTGACATAGTGGGACTCTGCCAAAACAAACAAACAAACAAAAAACCCTAAATCACTCTGCCAGCACAATGGAGCTTGGGGGTTTGTGGGAGAAGATGGGGGTGTCACAGTGAGACTTCTCCCCTTCCTGATTATACAAAGGGCTCTCCCTGAATGTGCCATCCTGAAACAAAAACCCCATTAAACATGAACGTTGGGTAATTTTTTTCTCTTTCTTTTCCCACTCTGAATTTTCAGTTGCTCTAGGATGACAACTTGGGAACTCAAATGGCATTCAGGTCTTTCTGGTGCCTAACATTGCTTAATCTGAAAGGAGGTGTGGTTGTCAACTAAAGACAGAAGCCTAATTCCTATGGAAATATCATTCAATAAATATTAAATTGCTTTAGAATGTCTGAATTCCTGAAATTATTTAATCCTTTTTGAAATGGTGAAAAAGTAAACTCAAGAAGTGATTGGCCTTAAGTAAATTGTTATAATTCATCATTTATGCTGAAACTAGTGAATTAAACACTACCATAGCACAGAAAATCCCAAATTCAATTGTACTTTAAAATACAGGCCTATAAACCTTTGCCCCAAACCCTTGAATCAGATGTGAGTCAGATTCGGATGTATTTTCAAACCTTAGGAAAGACTGAGGATGCGTGTGCTGTGCGCTGGTGACGCCCTCGAAGGTCTGGGCATCTCTGGGTTAGCAACACCCACTGCTCCCACTGAGAAATGTGTGGACGGTCATATCCAGAAGGCCATCAGAGAACTGCAAAGGCCCCATCTGCCGAGGGCAAGTCTGTCTGTCTAACAACTTGCGGGCAGAGGGGGCAGGGCTGTCTCCAAATGGGCAACTACCCAAATACACGGAACCTCATTTGTCAGGGTGTTCTGGGCTTCCGAATTGTAGACAACAGATTGCAGAGCTGTATTTTACTACCGCTGTGTGTTCGCGCACTTACAGAGTTAAAGCAATGTGTATATTAATGGCCTTCCCCAAACAGTTCTGAAGCAGGGGATAAAGTCCCCCTGCACACACACTCACACACTTATACACTCACTCAATTGTCAGTGGCCTCATAATGACTGTGGTTCAAAGGACAATAATTAAAACAATCCTAAGAAAGGTGAGAGAGTTCATTGATGCAGAATAATCATAAGATGTAAATTCAATTAAATATGTTCCACTTTAGTTGTATCAATTTATACAGGAATTAAACCTGGGGAAACTTTATGAGTACGGCCTTATAAGAATGAAATACATTTCAGAAGGATGTTCATGATAATATACTAAAATTAATGGAACCATTTCAAAAAATGTAGAGGTTGGTCTGCCAATAGGGAGGTTCAAATAGAGCCCATTTGTACAGCTGTATAAACCATTTGGTGCTAGAGTTATTTTGGCATGTTCTAGAACCTGTTGCTAGATCAATCCAGTAAAGACAAATGCAAAACAAAACAAACACACACACACCAACAGGACTTTTGGACCAGATAGTTTCTTGCTACAATAAATAAATAAATAAATAAATAAATAAATAAATAAAGGTGGGAGGACGGCTTGGCGCTCATAGCACAGTGGTTATGGCGCCAGCCACATACATCAAGCCTGGCAGGTTTGAATGTGGCCTCGGCCAGATAAACAATGACATCTGCAAAAAATAGCTGAGCGTTGTGGCAAATGCCTGTAGTTCCAGCTACTTGGGAAGCGGAGGCAAGAGAATCACTTAAGCTCAGAGTTTGAGGTTGCTGTGAGCTGTGACATCATAGCACTCTACTGAGGGTGAGATAGTGACACTCTGTCTCAAAAAAAAGGGGGAAAAAGTGGGAGAAGGAATTAATTAGATTAATTCTTGGGGAGGGTTAGTGAAACTAACTTTTTGTAAAGAAAATGATCAATTTCTATATTAAAATATTTGTTAAGTCTCAGCTAACTTGGTGATCACAGACTAACTTCTATAGAACAGAAGGAAACAAAAGAAAACATTTCTAAGTAACTGCAAACAGTAAGTCATTGAGAGGAAGTCTGGGCCGCCATTGACCTTTTGAAATCTGGGCTCAAAAATGTTCAAAGCACACCAGGTTTATGCACCAAGATATATCTTATGTTCATTATCTGAGGAGTTCAATTCCAGACTTGTCATTTCACAGAGGTTCTGGGTCATATATAAACAACAAATATCAAAATTTAAAGCAACAACTGAGCTCCTGTGACTTTAGAGGCTTGGATTAAACTTGGCTTTGGCCCAGTACCGTGGCTTCTACTCAGCTTTTAAACTATTTTTATCTCTGTTATAAAATACAGTGCACTGGGAAGCAATGTTGCAAGCGAGGGTCCGCTTAAAATACTAAAAGAAGTGCTAGACATACCATCTGGAAAATGCAAAGGGCAAAAAGAAAAGGGAGAATTACAAAAGAATGGCAAGTGTGGAATAGACCTGTAGTTTACAGAGATAGAACAGGTGGCCTGGGAACACGGCAGGACATGGGGAACATCGTCCATGATGGGACTCACAAAGAAAGACATCAGGCTAATATTCGCAATTTCAAAGGACAGTCAGACAGCAGAAAAATGTATCTCTCTCTCTCTCTCTCTCACTCACACACACACACTCTCTCGCACACTTGACAATATTGGGAAGCCTGGCGTTAGGTGGCAGAGCAGCACACTCGCTGGCAAAGACATTCTCATTACCGCCAGAACTAAATTTTCATATCTAGGATGCACGTGATTCAGAGTGGTTTGCAAATTATTTAAATAATTTTTACCTATAATTATCAGGGGCTGTCACTCACGTAAAGAAAAAGCAAAACCGTGTCATTTGACACACTTCACAGCTCACTCACTTGACATATTTGTAATCATCTTGTATGCACAATTGCTAATAGGCTGCTAGAAGCAACTGTCCAAAAAGAAAACCTGTTCTTTCTTTTAAAGTCTTAATTTTTCTAGAGAAGTTTTAAGTTCATAGCCAAGTTGAGAGGAAGGTACAGAGATTCCCCACACAGTGCTGCGTCTCTGCATGCACAGCCTCCCCGTCACACCCCCACCGCTGTGCCACTGGGTTACAGTGGATGCACCTGCACGCTGTAAAGGCAGAGTCCCAGGCTGACACGGGACCCTCTCTTGGTGTTGAACATTCTGAGAGTTTGTATGAAGTCATAGACCAATGTTTCCACCACTACAGCATCGAACCGAAATGTTCACTGCCCCCAAGCCAGTGGGGGCACTGATTCCTACAGCCTTATTTTGCCTCTTACAGAATGTGCGGTAGCAGCACCCAGAGCATGTGGCCTTGTTAGGGAGATTCTTTCCTGAAGTAACATGCATCTCGGGGCCCTCATGTCCTTGTAGGCTTGTTAGTGCATTTCTTTTTAGTGTTAAGTCATATTTCATTGTCTAGATTCATCAGTCCCAAACTTTGTGGCATCAGGGACTTGTTTAATGGAAGACAATTTTCCACAGAGTGGGGGTGGGGTGTGGGCATTAGATCCCCATAAGGAGCAGGCAGCCTGGAAACCCCCCGATGTGCAGCTTTCCACAGACTCTGCGCTGCTGGGAGGCTCTAATGTCCCTGCTGATGTGACAGGAGGCGGAACTCAGGCGGTGATGCTGGTGACAGGAGCAGCTGTAATCACAGACGCAGCTTCCCTTGCTGGTCCTCCGCTCGCCGCCTGCATGCAGCCTGGTTCCTAACAGGGCGCAGACCTGTGGGTTGCACGGTCTGAGGAACCTCAGGTCTACATGACCCTGAGTCGGTTCAGTCACCTACTAAAGGACAGTGTGGTTGCTTCCAAGTGTTTTCATGTTCCTCTCTGTTTGTTTAGGTGAAGTCCTAGGCAAACAGGCTTTTCATTTTCTTTTTGGGAAAGAGTCTCACTCAGTCGCCCCTAGTATAGTGCCATGGTGTTAGCCTAGTTTACAGCAACCTGAAACTCCTGCCTCGGACTCCTGAGTAGCTGGGACTACAGGTGCCTGCCATGATGCCCGCCTGTTTTTTTTATTTCTGTAGAGAAGGGGTCTTGCTCTTGATTAGGCTAGTCTCTAACTCCTGAGCTCAAGGAGTCCCCCTGCCTCACCCTCCCAGAGTACTGGGATCACAGGCAGCCCCTGGGCCTGGCTGGCCCTTCTGTTCTTCACTGATCTGATCTTCTGGCCTCTGTATTTCATGGTATCAGGACATGGAGCAGGAACAAGAACCATTTGCAGTTTTAGAAATCAGAAATAATTAGCAATAAAGATCCGGGGACCATAATCAGCATTTCAGATATATACACGCCCCAACAAAATATCAGAATATTGAAAGTAAGAATCAGTGCTGATAAGGCCAGTGAAACCAAGGTTACATTTTATGTTAGTTTTCATAAATATGCATACATATATTTATCATTGAAATCGCACATATTGAGGTAAATGCTAGCTTTTGGGAGCACTTTCAAAGCCATATTTCAGAGCCTCTGCGAGCCGGGAGGGTGGAAGCAGGAGGCTGGTCCCTGTGCTCCTCTTCACACAAGGACAGCCAGGACGGCGTTGTGTTCAAGAGGAGAGAGGACACCGTGTTCTCTGGAGCCCCACAGAAGAGCTGCAAATGAAGACATGAGAACATGAGTGAAGTGTGTTAAGGGACGTGATGTTGAGGTCAATCCAATGAATATCTGTTGACCAGCCCCAGAATGGGCACAGCCTGACCCAGCTGTGCTGGGTGTGGTACGTCCCAGGGGTCTGCAGCCAGGATGTGAGTGGGAGCCAAGACCCACGGCAGGAATCGTAGGTGCAGAGCAGTGCTCTGCATGGGAAGGAAGCAGACAGGTGGCAGCCGACATTCACAGGGAACCTCGCAGTTAAATCCTTTCCCTTTAAGTGACTGACCCCAAGAGGAAGGGAAGAACTCAGGACTTCTGAGCCCCCATGAGCTGCATGCACGCCTTCCTACTTCCCCCGAAATGGAAAGAAGGAAGGGTGGCTTATCCCACTACTCTCAGAGTAAAATGAGGAGGAAAGGGGCATAATTACATCGCACTTCCCACGACTAGAATTGAATGTAAGATTTCTCTCCCCTAATTTGGCCCCCTGAGTAGGGCTACTCCAAGTCAGGTCTGCAGACCAGCAATGCAGTGTCCCCCACACGCCTTTGAGAAATTCAGATGCCCCCACTTGGATGCCCCACTGGATCAAATCGGGGCTTGGTTGAGAAGCGCTGTGGTTGTTCCCAGAGCCTGATATGCTGCCTCCCACCTATGGGGCTGCCATGGCCACTACCCCATGTGAAGAAGAGAACAGGCGTCTCTCTAAATCTCTCTGCCTCAGGCCCTTTAACTGCTTAATCACTTTGCAGCTCTTTTTCAACCAAATATTTTTTGAATCTTTCTCTTTTCCTCCACCTTCAGGGGCACTCTCCAGAGCCCTGCAAAAACCTCCCAGCTATATCTTCCTACTCCTTCAAGCCATTCCACACACAGGGATCAAAATGATATTTTAACACACACAAACAGGCAGCCAGCAAAGGCCTTCTCCTGGTTGCCGTGAGGATGAGCTGCACCTGGCCCAGGTTGCAGGCGGGGCTGGCTGGGCTGCCCAGGCCTGGGCTCTCTCCCACGTGGCACCCTGCCTCCTGATCACCATGAACAGACAGGCTGCCACTAGTAGCCTCTTATCAAAACTAGCTTAGCATTGAAACTCGGTATCTGCAGCTATGACCACACACAAATGGGGCTACATATGTCACACCAAGATCTGGAAGGTCCATGGGGTCTTGCTACATGGAATGAATAAGATTCAGGATCTTCCAAAGTCACCTTTGCTATTCAGCAGCTCTATGATTTTGGACAGGTCACTTCCTATCTCTGAGCCTCAGTTTTCTTATTCATAGATTATTGATATCTGATTGCATCAAAGACTTGTTCACAAATGGAGTGAGACTTTTAAAAGCACGTTAGACTCTCTAAAGAGAGTAAAATGCTCATGAACTCTCTGAGCTTTTCTGGAAGAGCAAAGAGCTTTTCTTCTCTCTTGTGTTGAGAAAAAGGCTATAACGGATGCAAGATATCTCACGCTGGGCTACGAGGCTTGGCATTGGGGAAAATCACTATCTCACTGTCTCTTTGTTGTATAAAGGTAGCACAGCATCCTGGCTGGGTGAAAACTGAGATTCATAAACATCTGGAATGGAGAAATAGACTCCACAACACTAACTACTGCCTTTGTTCCTGCCTCTCTCCCATCTGTTTCCAGCCACAGACTTACACCAGGCCTAAGATTCCTCTTGTAGAAATAATTCAAATCTTGTCCATAGCAGGGTTTTTGTTACATTAACTTATATTCTGCTGTGGTCACAGGAGGGGACAGGGAGTCACAGTAGCAGAGTTAAAGTGTTCTGGTCTTACTGGCCATGGTATGGTTGAATGTTGACGTCACACAATGTTTCAAAATAAAAGTTGACAGTCAGTCATGCCAGGGAGAGTGATGTCTCCCTGAAAACATCTTGGCCCAGGCACTTCAACACTTCGGCTTCATGTTGGTATTAAATGAAGAAATGTTGTGGGTAAACAACAAACAAACAAACAAAAACTAAAACTAAAAGTAAAGTTAGCCATTTTCCTTTTTGGAGGGAAGCACAGTGCTAAAGAGGGTCAACCTTTTCATTATTATTTTTTAGACAGAGTCTCACTTGTCGCCCTGGGTAGAGTGCCGTCATGTCACAGTTCATAGCTACCTCAAACTCCTGGGCTTAAGCAATTCTCTTGTCCCAGCCTCTCAAGCAGCTGGGACTACAGGCGCCCACCACAATGCTCAGCTAGTTTTAGAGAGAGATCTCGCTCTGGCTCAGGCTGGTCTTGAAACTGTGAGCTGAGGAGATGCACTTACCTCAGCCTCTTAAGTGCAGGGAATACAGGGGTGAGCCACTGTGCCCAGCCTAGGGTCAAGCTTCTTAAAGGCAAGATGATTCCCCATGACGACGAGGCTATCACTAAAATTAAAGAAACTTCGGCTCAGCACCTGTGGCTCAAAGGGCTAAGGCGCCAGTCACATACACCTGAGCTGGCGGGTTCAAATCCAGCCTGGGCCTACCAAACAACAATGATGGCTACAACCAAAAAATGGCCGGGCGTTGTGGCGGGTGCCTGTAGTCCCAGCTACTTGGGAGGTGGAGGCAGGAGAATCGCTTGAGCCCAGGAATTGGAGGTTGCTGTGAGCTGTGATGCCACAGCACTCTACCCAGGGCAACAGCTTGAGGCAGTCTGACTATGTCACCCTCAGTAGGG